>OZ010714.1:22494885-22593964 GCA_963932345.1 Ophion ventricosus
ACGTGTATAATAAAACCCCTATTTTGTAATTCCGTTTTATTTTATGGTTTCACTGGAAAAAAAATAAAAAATATGCCCTTTTTGGCCTCTAGAGTGACCTAAGGCCTTAATAAAGTTAGGGAAAATTAAGATGGACCCGATCAAAGCCCGAACTCAATTTCCGCACGGGTTACTCTGTTCATCCACCGGTTTATTTCTCATGCAGGACGCTGTCAGTACACCATTACCTTTTTCGTCATTTCGCGTCAATTTTCCGATTCCTTTCCTCGTCAGTTTTCGGCCAGTTCCTGATCAGTTCCCGAAAAAGGGAACGACGGATCGGATCTTGGCCTAAGACCTGTTACATAGCGAATCTTATCCACATTGAAAGGCCTGACCATGGCCTGATATTATCTAGGGAAGGCAGATAAGGGGCAGTACTTTTTCCCGAATCAAATTTCTACACGGGCTAATGTTCCATCGAGATAGCCGAGGTACCCTGATGTTAACTTTATTTCCACACGAGAAATGTTTGCATCGGGACTTTCCAAACTCTCAAATGCTACTCAATGATCATTTCGCCCAACATGTCCTGCCGTGATCCAAGAGTAAATTCCCATAAAATTACTCTGATTGTCAGGCTTATTACCGTTTCGTCGAATTGATGCCACGATTAGATCAAGAAAGACCTGCTGGTAAATAATCGTGCAGTTTAACGGAAGAACTACCATCGGAGTAAGGTTCTTGAAAAGGCGGGGTTAGGTCTGAAAGAGTATTGAGTGACAGAGAGAACGAGAGAAAGAAAGAGAGAGAGAGAGAGAGAGAGAGAGGGGGGTTATACTCTGAATGCATTGAAGATTCAAAGACTCCTCAAGCTCGTCAGGTCGTTGAAGGCTCCGAGGATATGAGTGAGCCGAGGGAGACCTAGACTGCTATAGACAGAAAATGCAGAGAGAGGATTCTAGACAGCATTAACCCTTCACGTCTGGCCAGTGCCGGACGTATCGGACTGCTTTGATCAATATTTAGCTTGAAACTTACGTACAGACGAGCAGGACGGTGCGATCTGAACCGCAGCAACGTCCGGTTCATCTTCGCTCATACATCTCGCCCTCTGGCAGTACTTTGATCGAGAACGTTCAATTTTTCAACTTGTAATGTCTGCGCGTATGTGAGCGTGGCTATGCGAAAAATAGAAAGAGAGAGAGAGAGAGAGAGAGAGAGAGAGAGAGGGAGAGTGAAAGTGACAGATGGAGAACGAGAAATGAGGGAAGTATGCCCGAGTTTCGAGGAGAAAAATCAGGGCATCGCGGCATCACTCTTCAATAGATTCAACGTGTGTGCTTTCGACACTCGTCGAAACGTGGAGCGAGTGAGAGATAGAAGCTTGTCAGTTGATCAGGCACACACGTATATTGCCCAAGCGTGGTGGAGTACCTTCTCGATTCGTGAGCAAAAAAAACAAAATCAAATTCATTCTACTCGTATATACTTCCATCTGCATTTGCATCGATTGCTCTCGGGCTTTCGTTAGCTCGCTAATGAAGCGAAAAAAAAATAACGAAATGTGTGTGTTTGTACGTCAGTTCTGCAATTACGGCCTGCATGACACTGTTCATTATTTCTCTTTTCGCAGTTTGTTTTTTTTTCATCGCGTACCTATCGTTCATGAATTTTATTGAAAAAAAAGACTCAATTGTCCTCAATTATTGATTACGTAACAATTGATGCTTTTGAATAAATCGCGAGTTTTTTAAGCTGGAAAAATCGAAATGTAAAAATTGAGACGAGGTGAAATGTACGAGGAAAAATTGAACGTCAATTAAACCAGTAATAATTGATCTGCGAGTAACTTTGATCAACTGTTCGTGTAAATAATTTTCACGCGAAAAACTTGTTGAATATTAAAATTATATGTCCTATCTTCATTGAACGTATAAAATATTATTTTCAAACAAAAGTTCAAACTTCTATTGTACGATAAACTTTAAATATGTGTTCTATATTCAGACCATTTACCAATTTGTAGCCCCACGTGTAAATTTTTTTCATTCTCGCGGTTAAATATTTCAGGTTGCGTACAATCAGATAAAAATAATTGAACAAGTAATAACAGTAGCAATATTACGAGTAATGACAATAAAGATAACAAAATAATAAGCCGAATTATACGATACGACAATTCACGTTGCTTAGCAATCAACCAAACAAACCCAAACGATTAACGACGAGTCGTAATGCCCAGTGAAGTACTACTTATTTTTTCTTTTTATCTCCAATCTTATTCGTTACTTCTCGATAATAATCAATCAAAATGTTGAAAAAACTGTTTAAGGAGGCTCCGTCACAAACTTTTTACCTTCAGACAAAAATAATTTTTGAGGATATCATAGATTAAGTACACATCGACGGCAGTATGGAAGAACGTGCTATCTCAAATTGTGATAGAAGAACGTGCTATCCCAAATTGTGATAGAAGAACGTGCTATCTCAAATTGTGATAGAAGAACGTGCTATCTCAAATTGTGACAGAAGAACGTGCTATCTCAAATTATGAGAGAAGAACGTGCTATCTCAAATTGTGATAGAAGAACGTGCTATCTCAAATTGTGATAGAAGAACGTGCTATCTCATATTATGAGAGAAGAACGTGCTATCTCAAATTGTGATAGAAGAACGTGCTATCTCAAATTGTGATAGAAGAACGTGCTATCTCAAACTGTGATAGAAGAACGTGCTATTTCGATCAGTCAACATATTTTCATTGATACAGCACTGGTATTTGGGGCACCTCAGTATACAGAGCACGTTTTCTGTAAGGTTATTTAATTTTCTAATATTATTTAGCTCGATAATAGAAAAAAATTAAGATATGTTTGAATAAACAATTTTTTTTTAATCATCAATATATTTATTTATATGCAATTTTTAGAACCTACAGTTACTGGAGGTTCTAAAAATTGCATATAAATAAATATATTGATGATTAAAAAAAAGTTTCTAATATGATTTAGCTCGATAATAGATTTAGCACGATAATAAAAATTAAGATATGTTTGAATAAACAACTTTTTTTTAATCATCAATATATTTATTTATATGGAATTTTTAGAACCTACAGTTTCTGTAGGTAACTGGTAAATTCCATATAAATAAATATATTGATGATTAAAAAAAAGTTGTTTATTCAAACATATCTTAATTTTTGTCTGTTATCGAGCTAAATCATATTAGAAAATTAAATAACTTAACAAAAAAAGTGCTCTGTACACTGAGGTTCCCCAAATACCAGTGGTGTATCAATGAAAATATGTTGACTGATCGAGATAGCACGTTCTTCTATCACAATTCGAGATAGCACGTTCTTCTATCACAATTTGAGATAGCACGTTCTTCTATCACAATTTGACATAGCACGTTCTTCTCTCATAATACGAGATAGCACGTTCTTCTATCACAATTTGAGATAGCACGTTCTTCTATCACAATTTGAGATAGCACGTTCTTCTCTCATAATTTGAGATAGCACGTTCTTCTATCACAGTTTGAGATAGCACGTTCTTCTATCACAATTTGAGATAGCACGTTCTTCTATCACAATTTGGGATAGCACGTTCTTCTATCACAATTTGAGATAGCACGTTCTTCCATACTGCCGTCGACATGTTCACGTATGCAAAGTTTCAGATAAGATCAACGACTAAATAAGAGAGATACAAATTGCTAAACTTAGAATTTTTAACACAGAGTTTATGGAAGGTCACCCGCGAAACGCTTGTATCGTGTGATGTCTTTACACTCACGCAACAGATATTGACAAAAAAACTACAGTAACGTTGATTACGTCATGAGGATTCCAAATACAATAAAAAAGTTTTGGGTTAACGACTTATGTAAAAAGATGTTTGATGTTAAAATGTCGGAATACTTTAAGTTCCGAGAGGTTTCGCGATCATGTAAAGATTCGGCAGCGTAGCGGAAATCAGATGTTTTGTATACCTTAGGTGCGCATGTGCGCGAATTAAATTACCAGCTACCTAACCTTAGATTTGTTTGTGATTGACGTGTAGCTAGAACAATTGGATTCATCGTAATAAAATATCAAATTTGATCGATCAATGAAACCTGTCATGTATTTCTCAACAATAATAGAAAATAAAGTTGTATTTCAGAGTAAACAGGCATCTTTTAACTATTGTGTAAACTCTATGAAAAAACGAAAATTTCGTTGACACTAACAAATTCAAATCACGCGACGACCCGCGGTCAGCTCGGTGACATGAGTACGACAAAGAAATCGAAGGAGAGAGTGAAATGTAGAATTGCAACGGTGTCGTACTTCTCCTTGCAGTAACGTAACGTAAAATTGTGCCAATTTTACGGTATTTATTGATCGATATACAGCTAATAAGTTTTCTATAAAATGACCAATAATATGTTTATATCAAACTGTATTATGACAAACATGCATGTGACTAAAATAAAAAGGTGGCCCTGCTTATGCGCCCACGCAACCCGGCCCTTCGTGACGGAGCCTCCTTAAGCTATAAACCATCAGGCTTGCTTTTTTTTACTAAGTCTCAAGATATTTAAGAACCAAATTAATTGAGTCAAAATTCATTCAAATTAACAAAAAATCAGCTATTGAATTTTCTTGTAGTCGTCTACTGGATTATTTTTGGGTCGTTGCTCGAACTGTTTTATCGTTCAACGTGGATTTCTGACGATGAAAAAAAAAAAACGAAATACGACAAGAAGAATCCCATCTCTCTCTATTGCTTGCTGTATGGATACGAAAATTTTGCAATATAATCGAAGTGAAGTAGGTCGACGAATTTAAACGCACGGTTTTATCGGATTGGTTTAACGAGACGTGAGATCAATACTTCAGCGTTTTGAATTCGAGTATAGCCGGTCAGCTGGTACCCAACCGTCAATTATTATTAGCAGCATTCGGCGGGATTTTGTCGTAATTAAGTGAGGGGCGAAGACACCTTCCTTTCGCGCATCCCCTTTTTATAGGTGGAGAATTTTGATTATTACGGTACGATGCACGCCCACACACACACACACGCGCGCGATTACCGCACACATACATTTATCGCTCGCAAACATAAGGACGTCACAAAAACCATTTGTCGAATAAAATTACGTGACGTACGCCCTTTTATATATGAGCACTCGTTTCACCGCCTATTCGACCGATAATCACGTGAGTTCGTGTATACCTATGTATATAATCGTTTGAAAGTCACCTATATAACACACACCTATATATATATATATATATATGTCAAGCGGCAGTTTTCGGGACTTTTTGAGAGAACTATCGGGTGTTGGTGGGACACTTGGCAGTTTTCAGGACAGACCTGAAAGAATTTTTTTGTCGATCGTTCATTAACAGGACAGTCCTGATAATGTACGATACATATAAAAAAAAGTTTTTCTACGTTTTTCGAGAATATGCTAAGGAAAAAAGTTTTTTAGGCCTCAATTTTACTACCCATCATTAAAAAAAATGTCAGTGTTTATATAGAGCTCGAAACCATGATTCAGTATAATTATATGTGTAACGGGTGCTTTCGAGACAGATTTATTTGGCAATCGGTCGTTATCAGGACAGGCTTGGAAACAACCGTACGATCTCTAAAATTTTGTATAACTTCGTTCTACTATTATATATCGATTGCTCAAAGCGGTTTTTTTTAATCAAACTTTCTTTATCGGGACATTCTCGAAAAGGGAAATAATAAGTGAAATTTTTTCGATCGGCCTTAAGGTAAAATTTGACTTTAGACGCTGTTATTCATAGATGTAATCGGATTGTACGCAAGAAATTGTAGAGTTTGAAGGTTTTGTTATATTTTGAGAATATCCTAAGGAAAAAAATGTTTTTCAGGCCTCAATTTTACTACCCATCATTAGCATAAGTGTCGGTGTTTGTACAGAACTTGAACCCGTGATTCAGTATAATTATATGTGAAACGTGTGTTTTCGAGACAGATTTATTTGGTAATCGGTCGTTATCAGGACAGACTTGGAAACAACTGTACGATCTCTAAAATTTTGTGTGACTTCGTTCTACTATTATATATCGATTGCTCGAAGCGGTTTTTTTAATCAAACTTTCTTTAACAGGGCAATCTCGAAAAAGAAAATGAGTGAATTTTTTTCAATCGGACTTAAGGTAAAACTCGACTCTAAAGCGCTGTAACTCATAGATGTAATCAGATTGTACACTGGCTCGGTACGAGGAAAGAAAACGAACGACGTTCAGATCTGATTCCATTTTACGTGGTGTTTGTTCTTCCGAGACTATGTGTTTCTTCATTGCGAAATATACATTTTTCGTGAAAATAACGCGAGCGAAGAATTCACTGGCATGTGATGCAAGACGTGCGTGTAAATGCAATTCACCGACGACAATATGTAATACATTTGTCGCATAACATCGAAAAAAGGAGACGTATTCTGTGCAAAGCACACCGATGGTGGCCGATAGTCAGTTCGGATACTCATGCTTCACGGTAAGTACATTTTTGAATACGTTAATGATTTAAATTTAATGAAATTAATTCCATGCTCTCTCTCTCTCTCTCTCTCTCTCTCTCTCTCTCTCTCTCTCTCTCTCTCTCTCTCTCTCTCTTCTCTCTCTTCTCTCTTTCCCTCTTCGTGTATCGCTCTGTATCTCTATCTCCCAACTCTCTGTCGGCTAGTCTCGCACCTCTCGGTCGCGTGACGGTTTTCGCGCCCCCGAGTCAAACGGTGCCTTTGCCTCGATGTATATGCGAATTTTGCGAGGTCGTTTATGTTTTGATAAAAGTCAAGTGTGTGGCTTCGGAGGAGGGGATTACCTTCTCTTCTATCCACGCATACTAATGATTACTAAACAGCATTAAGGAGCCAGTCCACTTTGAAAATTTCAAAAAATCGATTTTTTTTACTGTTTTCGAAAGTACATACATTCAGAAATATTCTGTCAATGTTGTGTCAATATTGCCGATTGAGTTTAGGTAAGAGTTTTTCATAGTATAAACTTCAAACGCGTTTTTCTCGAAACAACGTTTTCAAAATCTAGCTCCATCGTATCTCTAAAACTAATAAACCGATTCTCTTGGAATTTGAACCACATATTATAAACATGATTCGCAACAAGATGACCCTCGATGGTTTTAAAATTATGATTTTTTCCTCTTTTTTTTGCGACAAAATGCGAAAAAAGCGTTTTTTTACTTTGTTCGTTTTTCATCTGCCATTTTTTATTTTTTGATAAAACTTTATATCCGAGGGTCATTTTATAGCTGGTGTCATACTGAATCTAATGGACTTTGATTTTTTTGTTTCAGACAAGCCGTTGCCGAGTTGTGATGGAGCTACCTAGCCCACCTATTTTTGAGGCGTTACGTTAAACTATAGTGTTTGTACTTAAAAATGAATAAAAATGAATTAAAATTTTTGTTTTATGTATTTCAAGACTTTATTTATCAAGTCCAACAACTTTTATATTCATATCTTTTATAAAATCCTAAAAAAAAAATCGCGAAAATAGCCTTTTTTTCGTGGCTCCAAAGTGGACTGACCCCTTAAACTGTTTCCCGAATTCATATTATAGAATTTATAATATATAAGCTAATTATATAATATAATATGTAACTTCTACTCTGTTACTCGGAAAAAATAGTCAAGTTTGCTGAAAAAGTTCCAACTGTGAAAATTTTGAGAATACAAATTTGAAAGTATTTTATACATTTTATAATTGTTTCAAAGAATTTTATTTAAAATTTAAGTAAATTTAAAGAAACAAAGTAAATTATCATTTAAAATGTATATCATACCATTGTGTTCCGTTCTTTGATTCGATTAGAATTTGAAGGGATTATAAATATTATATCATTGGTAAAACTGATCTAATGAGTTTTATTGAAAAAATTATATTTATGTAACGTTATTTTGCTATGAATAAGAAAAATTCAAGGATGAAACAAAGTGGTTTCAAGTTCATTCTGTTACTATTATTCCCGATGATATGCTCACTCCATGCTCTCCTGGAAACTGGCAATACAATTGCAGGGACCTGAAAAATGCTTATCTCTTGGTAGTGCTGCCCCGAAAACTGCCAATACGTATTCGAAAAGTCCTGAAAAATACCGATCCCTCTAAAATGTGCTGGAAGCCGCTTATATATGCGAAGACCTGAAAAAGACCCATTCGTCCCATAATGTCCCGGAAACTGCCAATTAATCGGTAGTCCTGAAAACTACCAGTACATACTTTTTGTTGTATATACCTTTGATGGGTTTTATATCTTTGATGGGTTTATATAATGAAAAATCGTAGGGGTGTGCGGGTACTCGATTCACTCGGGTACCCGATGTTCGGGTCGGGTCGGGTACCCGACCGGTTACGTTTTTGCATTACTCGCCACTATCGGGTACCCGAATTTGGTCATCGGGTACTCTCTAATTTCGGGTACTCGTAAACGTCGAGTACTCGTGAACTTCGAGTACTCTTAAACTTCGGGTATTCGTAAACTTGAAGTATTCGTAAACGACTCGGAGATCCGTATTTATTATTTATATTTATTATTTATCTAGTCGTTTCGATCGAATAATAGGAGAAAACGAAAACTCGCAAAAGGCGATAAAACGAAAAAATGATAATACTGTAAAAATCTTTTTTCGTCTCACTTTTCTATTCTTTGTCTTGTTTATGTTTCGTGTTTCGCTTGTATACAATGTAAACCCTTGGAGCTTGGGAGCAAACGGCACAGCTACTTCTCTCTCTCTCTCTCTCTCTCTCTCTCTCTCTCTCTCTCTCTCTCTCTCTCGCTCACCACCAAGAGAGAGAGAAGAGAGAGAGAGTTCTTTCTCGCGACTTGACTTCATGCATTGCCGCACCGCTCTTATAGTTTTGTCTGTCTCATGCACGAATTATTCGGCTTTTTCGATTTGTTGTGACAATCGTTATGTTGCTGAGCAAGCGAGCACTCGTAAACGTCTCGTTATTTATTGTTTTTTGTTTCACTTAATAATTTAATAATGTCAATCACGAAATCTTCAGAATCGAGTGATAATCGATTGATTGTTTATAATCTTTAATCTTTAAATGAAGATAAACTATCGGAAAAACTTTTCATTACAAGAATACAAAAAACTTTTTTGTATACTTAATACTTATATTTAATATTAAAATATTGAATTAATATGAATATGAATATTAAAATTATTAAATTGATTATTTTTATTTCTTATGATCTCCAACCTATCGGCGAAGGATAGAGAACATAAAGCTGGAGTCTATTTACCCGAATATACTCGAGTATCGTCGGGTACTCGATAAAATTCGGGTACTCGAAAAATTCGGGTACTCGACCCGAATCATAGTTGAATTACCCGACCCGACCCGACCCGACTAATTCTGCTACCCGCACACCCCTAAAAAATCGTGAAAAATATTAAGGGCGATAAAAAATACGGAAATCGCGGTAAATTTATGCCCCTTGAAATATGGAACGTTACTGAACCACGTATAATAATAATTCAAAGAAACGAAGGAAATTATTATTTAATATGTATATCATAAGATTGTGTTCTCTTCCTCGATTCGACTAGAATTATTAAGGGATCATAAATATTATATCATTGATAAAACTGATCTAATGAGTTTCAGTGAAAAAACTATATTTACGTAACCTTATTTAGCTATGAATAAAAAAAAATGAGAGAATCAAACAAAGTGGTGCAGAGTTCATTCCGTTACTATCATTCCCGATGATATGCTCACTTTATATGATGAATAAAACTGCCCCCTGTGCTTGGAGAATTGTTGGTTAATGTGAGGTTTCAAAAACACCAAACACTTTGCATTGTCTCCGAACTTGTGAATACCTGCAAGGCCGTGAAAAGTAACATTCTATTTATACTGTCCCGAAAACTGCCAATATATATTTGGAGACATATAAACTACGCCATATATACTGTCCTGGAAACTGCCAATACACTTGCAGAGACCTGGAAAATGCCTATCTCTTGGTACTACTGTCCCGAAAACTGCCAATATATATTTGGAGACATATAAACTACGCCATATATACTGTCCTGGAAACTGCCAATACACTTGCAGAGACCTGGAAAATGCCTATCTCTTGGTACTACTGTCCCGAAAACTGCCAATATATATTTGGAGACATATAAACTACGCCATATATACTGTCCTGGAAACTGCCAATACACTTGCAGAGACCTGGAAAATGCCTATCTCTTGGTACTACTGCCCCGAAAACTGCCAATATATATTTGGAGACATATAAACTACGCCATATATACTGTCCTGGAAACTGCCAATACATTTGGAGAGACCTGAAAAATGCCTATCTCTTGGTACTACTGCCCCGAAAGCTGCCAATATGTATTCGAAAAGTCCTGAAAAATGCCTATCTCTCTAAAAGGTCCTGGAAGCTGCCTATATACGCGAAGACCTGAAAACGACCGATTCGTCTCATAATGTCCCGAAAACTGCCAATATACCGATAGTCCTGAAAACTGCCATTACATACTTTTTGTCGTATATATACTTTTAATGGGCTTATATAATGAAATAACCTCCTGAAAAATGTTAAGGGTGATAGAACGTACAAAAATCGCGGTAAATATATGCCCCTTAAAAAAGTCCCAGAAACTGCCGTTTGACATATATATATATATATATATGTGGTAACATATCTAGCTATACATATATTTATACCTATTCATAGGATGTATAGCTAACTATTAGAACAATATTTTGCCAATATCAACGAACTAGGGCTAACTAGATAATTAACTAATTAACTAAATATATATGTGTGTATGTGCGTGTGTGTGTTACATACATACATATAGTTGGTTTGTTTATTATCTATCTATAAATAGCTCGTTCGTTCATATTGGTAAAATATTATTGTAAAGCCAACCGAGTGTCCTATTTATATCGTTAGATAACTCATTATATATTATATATATATATCTATATACAGGGTGAGGCACATAAAGTATTACAGAGCAATAACACTCAAACTATTGATGATATCCAAAAATGTTTCAGACAAAAGTTTCAGTGTTCGAAAAGGCCGTCATACTGGACCACCCTATTTTTTTAACGGTGGAGGCGCTGAAACTACGTCAAGGTCAACTCCACTTTTTTAAATGGAACCATGTATTTTTTTTTCGATGACATTATTACCGATTTTAAGATGAATTCAGCGACCTAAACACAAGGTTATTCTAGTCACGCAAAGTATGAAAATAGTCGAACAATCGAAAAATATCGGAATAATCGCTTTCAAAGGATCCACCAACCTTGGTTTGGGGCTACCTACAGAAGATGCTCGAAGTGATGACCCTCGACTTGTAAGCACTTGTTAATTCGCTGATGAAAAGACCTAACTTCAGCCAACATTTGTGGTGTAATTTCGGTACATGCTCGGCGTATTCTTTCTTTCATGTCGTCAGGCGTTTCAGTTAGACCAATACATACGTCACTTAGCTTGTTTATTCAGCTACAATTTCGTTTTTTGTCAGTCTCTTTGCTGAGATATCCGACTTTGAATGAACAAGGATCCTTTTGTCTTTGATCATTGATATCTCAGCAACCAATGATAGGACAGGGAATTAAGGGGCAGTTTGAAATTTCCCACCGCACTAAAATTTACATAGCGGACTCAAAAATAAAGGTAATTAGATTTCCTAAATGGCGATTTAAAGGGACAAGTTTACCTTTATTTTGGTTTTTAGAAAATTCTCTACGATTTTTGTTCGCCCCGGTGTGCACTTTTGAACGTGGCCATTTTTCGGCTATTTTTTGGCCGTCGAAAATTAACTGCAAAGTTTGTAGAACATTTTTTCCTCTGTTTTTTTCCATGGTAAACTTAAAAAGGATATCAAAACCGACATTTTGATTTTTCAGAAAGTCTCGTACGCTTTTTTTCCCCCCCCGTATTACATTTTTAGCTAAAAAATACATGTTTCACAAAAAAGGCGTCATCGAAGAACTGTAGGGCTGCAGAGGAAATGTTAAGAGGGTAAAAAATTGCATGGGTTCACACTGGAGTGGCTAGAATTTTTTCAGAATAATTTTTTTTTTTTTTTTCCCATTTTTGGTTGAATCTTTGATGAGTCGAGAGGCTTCACTTGGAAATTATGGGGTCTAGGACAATTAAGAAAGGAAATTTGTTTACATATTCATTTTTTATTAAAAACAATTTTTTTTTAGAATATTTTTGTTTCTTTTTTTTCATTTTCATTTTTTTATTTTCATTTTCAAAAATAACAAAAAACATCTAGAAAAATTCTAGTTAATTGAAAATGAAAATGTAAACAAATTTCCTTTCTTAATTGTCCTAGACCCCATAATTCCCAAGTGGAGCCTCTCCACTCATCAAAGTTCCAACCAAAAATGGTAAAAAAAAATGTCCAAGAAAAATTCTGAAAAAATTCCAGCCATTCTAGCGCGAACCCATGCAACTTTTTACCCTCTTGACATTTCCCTTAAAACCCTATAGTTCTTTGATGACGCCTTTTTTTTCTAAAACATGTATTTTTTAGCTAAAAATGCAATACTAGGGCGAAGAAAAATCGTACGAGACTTTCTAAAAAATAAATATGTCGCTTTTGATATTTTTTAAAAGTTTTCCATGGAAAAAACCGATGAAAAAATTTTCCACAAACTTTGCAGTTAATTTTCGGCCAAAAAATAGCTGAAAAATGGCCACGTTCAAAAGTGCGCACCAGGGCGAACAAAAATCGTAGAGAAACTTGTCCTCTTTAAAACGCCACTTGGGAAATTCAATTACCATTATTTTTGAGTTCGCAATGTGAATTTTAGTGCGGGAGGAAATTTCGACTAGTGCGAACTTTTTTTGTCCAGTACTGTATATATAAATATATTGGGAGTATAAATTAATTCGGTCCGTTTTCAAGAGATAGCTCTGGCTGTTATACATGTTTCATAGTGACAGCTGATTTCGGTGGTTTCAGAGAGGTTAGGCATCTGTCAATAACATTCAGTTTATATCGCTTTGAGTTCCATTAAAAACCTTGTTTTTTACTGTGTTGAATATGTCAAATTTTGTGTTAACTAAGCAGCATTTGCGGGAAGTTTTACTTTTCTGCTTTAATTGGAAGAAAAGTGCAGCTGAAGCGCATCGAATGCTTGTTGAAGTTTATGGTGATGATGCTCCAACTGATAAATCATGTAGGGAATGGTTTCGTCGCTTTAAGAACGGTGATTTCAGCGTTAAGACAAGCCTCGCCCTGGACAGCCAAAAAAATTCGAAGACAATGGCGATTCCATTACGGGCGATCGGTATAGACTATAATTGATTCGTTTGAGCTGTACATTACGAGAAAAACGGCCGGAATACGAGAAAAGACATGACAAAATTATTCTTCTGTATGACAACGCTCGGCCTCATGTCGCAAAAGTCGTAAACAAATATTTGGAAACGCTCAAATGGGATATTTTACCGCACTCGCCGTATTCTCCGGACATTGCTCCTTCTGATTACTGGTTGATCCGACGGATGCAGCAGGATTTCGCAGGTCACCGGTTCACTTCTTTCGCAGAAATCGAAAATTGGCTCAAAACTTGGATCGCCTCAAAAGACGAGACTTTTTTTCGAGATGGAATTCGAAAATTGCCTGAGAGGTGGGAAAAAGTAGTAGCCAGCGATGAACAATATTTTGATTAATTTATTCATACCTTTTATTTTGAAATAAATGGATTTTTGACCACGAAAAAACGGACCGAATTAATTTGTACTCCCAATATATATCCATAATGACATACATATACCTACATGTATATAATGTTGTATTAGCCGTTTTTCTCGGCACCCTTCGCGTTGCATTCTTTCTGCATCATTGGATGCTATATTTTTTTTCTGCATTCGATCGATTGATCATCAATAGTTTTTCTACTTCAATTGTCGCACGGGGAATCAAGTGAATTTTTGTTAGTCTAAACGCGTAGCAAGAATATCCAAGATGGTTGGCAGGATATCCGGAGGGCCGCGTCTGTATCGTCAATACACAATTTTAATGGCATCGCGCGCCGCCCTTTTACGTAGCAGTACCTTTTCTCTCGGTGCATCACTCTCTATGGTCTTAACATAGGGTGGTACTGGCGCCACCAATGCTGATAGATAGACGAAGATAAGGGGCAAGATTTTGCGAAGAGAGCGAAGCGAAGCGCACTACAGTAAAGATCGTTTTACCGTTATTTATGTATGTGAGATTGTACTAAATCATGAACGAACGAGAATTTATGTAGATTGGAATGTATCCTCTCTCCTTCGTGCTGCATGTACCCACTACGCCCAAAGCCTCAAATATCCTTGCCCGCGTGTATTTTTTTCGTGAGAGATACACGGAGACCGACGGTGTAAAAGGCTCGGAAATCCTTCCGACAAGAGGGTCTCTCTCTCTCTCTCTTTTCTCTTTTTGATACACCCACTGTCCTCACAGTATGGGCGCGGAAACTAGTCATAAAGGAGCTTAAAGTACGCGCAAACGGGAAAGAAAATAATAATCGGCATCCGCGACGATGCGGAGCCGTTCAAAGAGGTGGAATGAACCGTGAAAGGGATGGACAATGTGCGGTGGTAAGAAAGTAACGAGAGACAGAACAAGAAAAAATTGCTCACAATGTACATACACACATACAGGGTAGCCCGAAAAGTGACGTTCAAGAGGAAAATCTAGATGCCTCGTATCAGTACCTATCCGAATCATCCCCATGTATAATCTACGATCCTTAGTTTTCGAGAAAAAAGCACTAAAAAATTTCTTTCTCTTTTCTGTATGTATTTTCCTCGCGAATTTTTTTTTGCTTTTGCTATCGTTATGAAGTGCGCTATCAAGCAATAACGAGAGGATCAGTCACTAAAGTTCAGATCACAAAAAAAAATCTTATACTGCACTGACAAAAAAATTCTTTTATTTCACTCGGTACGATAATGGACGTTTTACGCACGCTTCGCATGCGTAAACCTTTCATTTTCATACCTCGTTAGAAACCGTTTTTTCGTACTCGTATCATAATGTACTATTGATAATAATTATATGCGTCTATTTGATTGTTTAAATTTCAGTTAACTAGATTTTTCGTGAAATCAAATTTTTCCTATTGCATTCCATTATTGAAATTGATTATTTTAAATATATTTATTTATTCAAATCAAGATCTATTTAATCTATTTTATTTATTCGTAATAAATCTGTAATTTGGTTTCACCTAGTAGAATAAGACAAAAGAGACAGACGGAAAAAAGGTACATGATTCAGTCTCTGAAAAATCTCATGGCTTTGTTTTCATTAGAAGACTGTTGTAATATTCTACAATTGGGAAGAAGGGTCTTTCTATCTGCGATATATCGTGTTTTATCTTTATTTATTTAATTTGAAACTAACCTTTAATTTAATTTGAATATATTTAATATTTAAAAAGAATAGCTTGAGCAAATGAAAAAATATATTTGAAACAAATAGGGTCGTAGTAGGCTGTGAGACAAGGAAAGAACTTATTTGATTTAAATAGATCCTATTTAAATTGACAATTTTTTAGCAGTTTAAATGACTCCGCATTGATTAAAAAAAAATCCAAGAGGAACGTACATACAGTAAAGAGAAAACATAGATGAAACATATGCTACAGGAAAACACGAAAAATCATTGAAAACGGCTCTTTTCTCGAAAACTAAAAAAAGATCGTAGAAAATACATGGAGTTGATTCAGATAGGTATTGATACGAGGAATCTGGATTTTTATTTTGGACGTCACTGTTCAGGCCACCCTGTGTATACGTGTGTATATGTTGTAACGATTATTCTGAGATTTTTCCCTTCTTGCGGCATTACACTATATACTGCGATACATACCTATACGATGCTTTGGTAACCCTTCGCCCTCTTTATTCCATGTTCCTCGCGCGCTTTTCTCTCTCCTCTTGGCGATCACGAGGGCGACGAGAGAAGGCAGAGAGAAAAATCGAGCTAGACAGAGAACGAGAGACAGAAGGAAAGAGAGAGCGAGAGAGCGAGAGAGAGAGAGAGAGAGAGAGAGAGAGAGAGAGAGAGAGAGAGGCAATATTTACAACACTCTATGCAGACCCCGGAATTGCCTATAAAGAAATCGGTGGAGTCGCTTTGTTCGCGTCATAACGTAGTAACGTAAAGGGGGCCACAAGCAGCAGTACCAGAACCAAGGCCTCGCGCGGGACCGTTGCCAAATTAATAAATATATTCCCAGTCTATCCGGTCTCCTCCCCCGTACCTTCACTTATTTTCCCGTCTCTGTCGCTCTTCTTGGTCTTTCGCAAGCTCTGCCCTCCGAGTTCCTCCGCGTCTCGCGTGTGTGCGTTTCTCGATGTATGCGTGTGCATTTAACTATATATATATATATATATAACTATGTGGGAACATCTCCGATACGACCTCGGATCTCTCGTGTTCCTCGGGCTCTTCCGAGTCTCAGCCTCCTTTCGTATATCCCACTCAAAATGGGTAACGATCCCGTATGTAGGAGGAGACTGGGGAACACACTTGCTAACATCCTCGTAAATTTTAACATTGACAACGTACCCTTTCTCGATTTCCATCTGTTACCACCGTTGCCGATTAATTTTCGAAAGATAATACCGGGCATTAAGTTATCAAGTCCAGGCGGACTTGCGAGGATTATCGGATAGAGAGGGAATATCGAAATTTCGGCTGGCAATTGATTTTTGTTAGAAAGCTGACATATGTTTGCTTTCTTTTTTATATGTTTGAGGCCATACCTTTGGATGATCGGAAAACAGGGCTTTTCCGGATTTTTTGTTGAAAATACTAATAAAGCAATTAAAATAAGGTTTGGAGGATTTTTTTTTACATATCTGTAGGTAGTGAAATCAATTTTTTATATACCACAGCCATGTTTTCCTTGCTTTTTCGGGCGTGTAAACGCGACCTGAAGTAAGTCTCTTAGGGTCTAGACCCTAAATTTGTGCGTTTTTCATTATCACGGTCATGAAACCCCGTTGCGGAACAGCTGTCAGTTAGGTGCTACCTTCAGTCGTTAGGTCAAGGAGTTACGTACGTTGAAACGTTATTTACGGGAAGAAACATAATCGCACTTTCACGTGACACCGTGACAAAGCATCGTCGATATCGTCGTGAAATAAAGTATTAATACAAACAATAAAATAAAAAGTCAGTGATATTGAGAAACACAGCCGCGATGAGTGGCTGCAATGCACGCCACCCGATTTTAATAAAGCCGCGACAAAGATGACACATGTTTTCCTCACTTTTTCGTGCGCGTGAACCGTGAACGCCTCGTTTTTAATTATTAATAAGATAATATGTTAAAATATGCTAACACATTTCAAAATTTTGTTTGGTATCTACGGGGGGGCTCCGCCCCCTCTACCCCCGCGTGACGCGTGTGACACAGTTTCATGTGCGACACACCTTCCGGATGCAATACACCTTCTCCAAGTGCTTGCAGTCTCATGCATTTTATAATGCAAAAGCTCGGAAAACATGGTTTTGATTTATAAATACGCGTGTGCACCGCGGAGACAAGGGCTTTTATGCCTCGCGCGGTGTTTTCAGTACTCGTCTTCGCCTCGCGCGCTCGTCTACGACTCGTACTGGAAACATCGTGCTTGCCATAAAATACCCGCTTAGTCTCCTTGGTACACAATGTAGTATTATTTTCCAAAAAAACACTAAATGGGGGCATAGTGGCCGGTAGAAGGCGAACGATTTTTTTTCGAGACCCTCCACGTGCGGTCTCGGTGGAGACGCACATAAGCAACTAGAAAAACAAATAATTTTTACAGATTTTTCAGTAAATTTATTTAATATAAAAAAATAGAGAACAACGAACTTAAGCTTGGAAATATTGTCCATCGTTTTCTATGACCTTGCGCCATCTCTCAGGTAGCATACGAATGCCGTCGCGAAAGAAACTTGCAGGCTTCGAGGCGATAAAGTCATCGACGAATTTACGCACATCGTCCAGCGTTTTGAACTGTTTATCTACTAAGGCGTGCTGCATTGACCGGAACAAATGGTATTCGGATGAGGTCAAGACTGGTGAATATGCCGCGTGCGGGAGAACTTCCCATCCCAAGTTCAAGAGGGTCTTCTGAGTTGGGCGAGCAACGTGAGGTCGAGCGTTGTCATGCAGCAGTATGACTTGCCTGCTTCCTTGCCCAGTAAATAGCCTTTTCTGATCAAGTTCTTCGCTCAGTTTGTTCAATTGTCGGCTGTAGCGTTCCGCAGTCACCGTCTGACCAGTTTCCAGGAGTTCGCAATAAAGCACACCCTTCATATCCTGTCCAGGGCGCGGCTGGTCACTAAGATCGAAATCACCATTTCTAAAACGTTTGTACCAATAATTACACGTTTCATAAGACCCAACGTCGGCACCAAGAACACTACAAATTGATACCCGTGCTTTAGAAGCATTTTTTCCTTGTTGGAATTCGTATAAATTGCAGTGCCGAATGTGCTGTTTATCAGTTGCCATCGTAAACTCTGCTATTCTGAGAGGTTATGTAACTCATGTAGACTTGTCGTTCGGTGTGCTGAAACCTTGCATCCGATCCTTTTAAAACCACAAAAGATCGCGAAAATATTTCTATTTTAAATATAATTTTAAGCTCGAAGAAAAAAACTGTAGAAATTAAGTCATACACCTAATATTTTTATTTATTAAATTGGATTACGAGAAGTCGTAATCTACAAAAGTTTTGCTAGCGAAGTACACACGATTATTACAAAATATTGATCTTTGGCATATTTGGCACCATTTTGAAAAAAAAAACGTCGCATTTTCGGATAAAGAAACGGCTTTAAGTTGTTTATAAAAACCGGAATTGTTAATCGATCGTAAACATCGTGTGTACTTCGCTAGGAAATGTATCTAATAAGTTAAAGTTGAAATTTTAAGTTAATCGATTACAAATTGAAGGAGTTACGAGTCCGCCCGATTTAAAAAATATGGTTACGAGAAAAACACGTTTAAAGTATGGAAACTATTTTTCTAAATGAGAACTTTAAGAAATGGCCACCTAAAATAACTTTTGCATATAATTCTTAGAATGTTCATGCATCATTTAAGCTAATAAAAAAACGATACATTTTTGTTCAAAGGTATATAAGGCCTTAATGTTCCTCCGCATTGTACGATCTTTCATTCTGCCCTTTCACTCTGCCCACATGTTACTCCTCCCTATCCCAATGCACCACTGGATGTCGTTTGTACAAGGGTTCACGGAAAGTGCGAAAAACCTGCGCCGATTTAGACGGCTATACTTTGTACTGAGTTTGAGTTGTGGTCCATCGTTGAAAACCGAATAAAAAATGCATTTTGTGCGAGACGCGAGTCAGCGTGCAGCCAGACAGCCACGCTCCGAGAATTGGCTCAGGACAAAGCTACTTACCTCATACGAGATGGTCGCAGCGCACCGAGAACGCGTCGACTACTGTCAGTCCTTCACAAACTCGTACACCCGTACTTTTGATTTTTGATCATAAGAAATAATCAACCCAGCTCTGGTGTGGTTATTAAGGGGGTATCCCTCTTAGGAAGCCCAATTGGAAGGGTCAGAATGATGAATTTTTTTCTAGTAACACATTGGTTGGAATAAATTAATTTTTTCCCAGCATGTTGTACACATGTTTGTGGTTACAATACAATTTTTTCGGAAGAAAATCTTTCAAAGTGTTCGTGATGCTGCAGTTGGCATTGCAGGCCTTCAGCGGGGAGGCCCGAAACGGTGGGATCTCTGCCAGGCTCAAATGTAATCTGAAACGAAAATAAAAAAAAATTCTTCAAATATATCAAACTGGCTATGGGTTCACGGTCCATATTTCGAAATTTCGAAATAGGTTCTCCAAAAAAAAACCTCATTTTTCTATTGAAAAACAGCATGCTGAAGTCATTGTTATTAACAAATGATTCATCCAATTAAAAAATGCGATCGTGAACAGAAAATGACTACTGTTTGAACGCTAACTGTGCAAATTCAAGTCAATAGTGTGAAAATTACTCAAGATATCAATCCCGCCGTGTCAAGATATGTAGTTTCGAGATAATCGCGTTCAAAGTTTTCGTACATATTTTACACGATCTTGTGAAATATCGTCGTCTTACCGCTAGTCAGCGATTCCGTCACCAAATAAGTGTCCTTCCTCATCATCGAGATCGTGTTGCACACCTAATCTAGGCAATCCTTTTTTACAGTATTTTAATTGATTTTTCAAGAACTTAGAAAAGAATTTGTAAAAAAAGATGAAAATTGAAAAAGTTATGGGCCCCTAAATAATGCGGTGAAAGAAATGGTAGAGGCGGTTCACATGATTCCAAAGCTCCCATTTATCTGAAATAGAAATAAAATAATTTTTCTTGATCAATAAGAATGTCATTAAAGCAGGTACCAAAGAGAACAAAGAAACATTTGGAAGGCGACTGTCTGAAAAAAAAAATTATCGCCCTATTTTGCAAAGTAAATTTTTGAAATTATTAATATTAATAATTTTGCTGTGTCCGAGGTAGGAATGATATAGATCCATACCAAACGATGCACCGAAGGTCCATACCAAATTTGAAGTCAATCGGTTGAATAGAACTCGAGATTTTGTGTCAACCAGATTGAAAAAAGTAGTTTCGCGAATGACGCGTTTAAAGTATTACTAGATGGACCGTGGGGCAAAAAGTTAATCCAAAATGGGTGAATCGTGGATTTACAAGTCTAGTATGTCGTACTTCTTTAGCCTTGCACATAGCTAATTTAATAATGAATTAACGCGTAGAAATGGTAATTTTCCACTTTTAATAATAATTAAAGTCTATTTCGACGATATTAGCGTATGCTTGACTGAGGTTTTGTCAGTGACTGTACATCTGTTTCAACTATACAAAAAAATGTATCAATTGTTTATTTAATCAATACGTTCAGATAATCCTATTATAATCAATAATTACCCAAAAACTCAATATATTTTGAGTTTTCCAATGATTGCTATCAATTCATCGTTGAAAAAGGCGATACTCCTCATTACTTTAATTAATTTCTCAACAACTACTCAGTCGATTTATTTGAAACTTAGCGTAATCAATCGCTTGATCCAAAATTTGATGATATAATATTTTCAGAATTTACGGCGATTTAGTTCCATTCATTATGTAACCATTAACGTTTGCAGAAGTTGTTTTCCCATGAGCGACCGTGTTAAATTCATATGTTTACAACTACTACATTATTTAGTGAAAAATTCGAAAATAATTCATGTATATGTTACGTCCGGAGCCGTTTAGAAAAGATATATATTTATTTTAAGGAGTTATAAACGTCGAGCGGCAAACGCTTTACTCCGATTACTACCCCAATGAGTCACGAGTGCTGTACGGGGTAATAACTTATGTGGGAACATTTGCTGTGAGACCTCGAGAGATCTTGTTTCTTTTAAGGATTTGGGAAATTGAGAAAAAGAACGGACTTCATTGTTTTGGGTCACACAATAATTTAATTAACATTTGATAAATCGTAATCTGGTACATTCAGAATAAATATCATAATGTTGTAAATACCTTTGGTGACTTGGAGAGGTGTCGTCGTTTACAATTTCGTTTCGTAATTCTCGTTGACAATTTCTTTTAAAACACGCACACGTATTTTTGCACTCTTCTACCGAAGACCCGGATGAATCGTGTAATACAATTTGAATCACGTAATTTATTATCGCGCACACTCTTCTACTGAAGACCCGATCGCGAAATAATAATAACAAATTATACTTTGAAATACTTGTTCGCTTGAAACTTTTGATTATAAAGACAATATAAGTTTAACTTCGATAATTCTGCCGAATCACACTCTTCTACGGAAGACCTGGATCACGACCAGTGTATCGGCGTTGAAAACTTCGGCGAGATTGCGCTCTGTTCTTTAGAACAGTGGGTTTTTATAAGTTGGGTGACTTAGCAGGAGAGCTGTTTCTCAATTTGGGCATGGAAACGTTAACTATTTTCTATCTATTTTCTACAAGTTTGCCCCCTTCTGAAAAGCAATAAAAATTTGGTATTTTGATTCCCTACTATGTCACCTTACTTACTCTGCGGAAAAAGAGTTCATAGGTACGAGCGGAGATCTTTTATTATCGCGCCCATGCAGAGCGGGAAAAAATAGCAGAACGGCTCGTTGAACGAAACGCTCTATGATACGGAACTATGGGTATAGTCTATTGTGCGCCGTTAACAAACGAGGAAAGAGTATATCTTCGCTATGGTCTAGAGATGCAGGTGATTCTGTAGTGTGAGAAGCAATAAATTGTTGTGGATATCTCGAACGCTTATATTTTTGGTTACGGTGAAAAAATAGAAATAGTAGCCTCTATTGCTTCTTACACGTGTACAATTATGCGCATTATACAGAAACAGAAAATAAAAGAAAACGTCGTACGTGACATATAATTATTCTATCAAGAACTATAATTCCTCAAATTTTCAAGGCGATTTTATAATATCCATCGAGTAATACGTTCAAATTTTTTGTACAATTTCAGACAACTGCAACTATCTAAGTGGTATAATAGCATATTATACTTATGTTATACTAGCTTTCACACCCCTGATTAGAGGTTGTTTAAAAAAATCCTAAATCGTGCGTTTTATTATTTATTTTGAAGAATTTTCATACAGAGTTTCAAGTTGATACACGCTAGGAATACAATTTTCCATACAAACTTTTACATCCTACTTCATTGTTCTAGGGGTTAATTTTCGAAAAATCCTTTCTTAGTCCACCTCTACGCCGTTTAAGAAATATATCTTCCGAATTTCATAGAGATAAAAGCCGGGAATTCGAATTTCCTACAAACTTCAACACACAATTGCACCCATAATTAAGGGTTGTGTAAAAAAATTCCAAAATATGCATTTTATTATTTGTTTTGGAGAATATTTAGACCGAGTTTCAAGTTGATACATGCAAGGGATATAATTTTCCGTACAAAATTTTACACCCCATTTCGCCCCCTTAAGAGTCGATTTTGGAAAAAAATCTTTCTTAGTGCATCTCTGCACCTTCCAAGGAACATATCGTCTAAATTTCATGTTACTATCTTCAGTGGTTTACGTTGTCTATATGTCAGTCAGTCAGTCAGGGAACTTTTTTATATGTAGGTACGGGCGTTTGTGTGGCACTGTGAAAAAGAAATTTGTTATTTCAATACATTTGAGGCTTAGAATTCTGTCTCATATTTTGACACGTTTGGTCCTGCGTTATTCCAATGAACACGCTGCATGAGTGTTGCTTCGAGGCATCACAGCTCGTCTACTAAACGCAAAGTTTAATTATTATATTTAATCGATCTCGATAATTATTATGCCACAAATTCTTTAGTCAAGCAATTTATACTGATTTGCCCCTATTTGTAAAGTCTGGTAGTATTGGAAAAATCGCTACTAGGGAATCTACAACTACATCCCTTAAAGACCTTTACTTGGTCTCCGTACTTAAACCATAGTTTTAGTCAACCTACTTACCCTACCATTCCCTAATAGGGGCCCGGTCCGGCTCTTTTACGGAAAACCCTACTATGGAATCCACAAATAACCCATTGAAGGCCCCGAATCGTATTAGGGTCAATTTTCCGCACGGGACACAAAATATTTTTCGTAGCCTGCCTGTTTATTCCTATCCCTGTCTCTTCCTCATCTGTCCCGTTCTCTCCATCGAAAAAACGCGTATAAATTTCTAAAAAAATCCTGAAACAAGAATACGTAAAAAAACATCTTTGCAAATCTCATCTCACGAAGTTAAATGAGTATAAGACATAAATCTACCATCATCATGTCTGACCCGTGCGAAGGAACAACAAAAATTCGCAGATTAATCGGTAAATAATTCTGGACAAAGTAGCGCATAATCTCGTTGAGTAAAGAGGGAAATAATGGCCATAAGAGCGAGAGAGAGAGAGAGAGAGAGAGAGAGAGAGAGAGAGAGAGAGAGAAACAGAGAGAAGAGAGAGGACTAGCCGAAACGAGGCCTGCACCCGAAAAACCGAATCGATAGGCGCATAGCGTTCGCTCAATGTACATATATAAACATGCATGAACATATATATACGTACGTATATATGTATACAGAGTAGTAACACATACCACCGTCGATTGTAATATACAAATATATATACATAGTATGCACACGTAGAAAGCTACTCTCAGGATAGCAGCCACGCGGGGAAGAGAGAGAGAGAGAGAGAGAGAGAGAGAGAGAGAGAGAGAGAGAGAGAGAAAGCGTGGAAGAAGTGGAGAAAGGACTGTGCCCAGTTCACCCAGACTATTTTCACATGTGCGTGTATGTTTTTCACGTGTATTTATCTTTACAAGTGTCTGTGGATCGCGGTGTACCAAAACGTATGTATTCGTTTGGGTGGCAGGTTCCGTTTCCCTCCTCGTTCCTCCGTCGTGGCTATAGATTACACGTTGTATACTTACAGGGGGTGGCCTGAATTTAACCCCCTTCTTTCTCTTTATGCTTGTACTCCTCCTCCTTCTTATACTCTTCCTTCTCCATCTCCTTTCTGCACCGTACCTCCTCCGGCATTTCTCCATCTCTCGCTGTGTTCCACGCTCTTTCCCATCCCTCTTTCCTTCGCTCGTCCTTCTCAAACCATCCCCTAGTCCGACCGAAGCGTAAAAGAAGAGACGAGGATGAGGAGATGTAAGAGAGAGAAAGAAAGAGAGAGAGAGAGAGAGAGAGGGAGAGAGAGAGAGAGAGAGAGGGAGAGAGAGAGGGAGAGAGAGAGGGAGAGAGAGAGGGAGAGAGAGAGGGAGAGAGAGAGGGAGAGAGAGAGGGAGAGAGAGAGGGAGAGAGAGAGGGAGTGAGAGAGAGAGAGGAAAGGAGAAAGGGCGAAAAGGGATGGGTGAGGGTTGAAGAAAGATTCGGAGACGGTTCGAGGTGGCGTCGACTCCTCCATCTTCGCCCTCTTCTACCGCTCTTCCCGAACGGAAAGGAGGGAATTCCAGCAAGCCAAAGACATTTTTATCCACAGTAGCAAAATATATAGAAAATCCCGAAGTATCGGCCTTCCCACCACCAGCCACCCTCTCACGATATCTTTGTGTACACGTACACTTACGTTTACGCGCTTAAGTACATATTGCATGTATGTATATATATATATATATATATATACACAAGGCGAAAGTTCGGACCTTTTGCACAACCGAAAAAGATTCGGTCGTCCGTATAAGTCGACTATGCTGCGGAAAGTAGGGGGAGAACAGTGAAAAAAGCAGCACACGACGAAATGACGAAGAACTGCAGGCTGTAGAAGTGAAATAAAGGGTGGCGGGAGAATTGAGGGATGGGACAAAAGAGCGAGGAAATAAAAAAGTCACTGCTGCTTATGTATGTGTTATTTTCTTTCTATATGCATATATATATATATATATATATATATATATATATATATATATATATATATATATATATATATATGTGTGTGTGTGGGTATGTATGTCTAAGAAGAGTATTTATCTCGCTTGGCAGCCGAAGCCATTTTCAAATTAAGACAAGAACAAATCGGTGAGATGAATTCCTTTGGGATAATATCGAAAGAAGGATGCGATCAAGAAAAAGGGAGACTTCTCGAGATATCTTCACTGCAGAGAACAGGCATATCCTCTTTTATGCGCGAAGAAAACTTACATAGCCGTATGTTTTTTTTTTCCTTTGACATCACCTACTCATCCACTTTGACGACCATTCAATCATTCGTCCCCTAATTCAGATCGAAGATTGTCGGCATCAGATTCGTGGACGGTGTACTGTAGTCCCGAACACGTGGTCTCAAAGACCACGCTGCCACGACGCTCGAGACAATTTACCGAAAGCCAATAACCCATGTACGAATGCCGGAGTACTGCCGGATCTACCCATACGGCCCAGAATTGGCACGACCCCGGCTGCCGAATCCCGTCTGGTAGTACTGGCCCAGTATAGATAAATTATTTAACCAGTACTGGGAGGATTCTGATGACCAGTACTGACAAGTAAATATATATGGGTCTCAACCGAGAATCGGTTTAGTACTAGGGATACACTGGGACGATGTTGTGTTTTATACTGGCTGCAGATTGTTTCGTTTGCCACCCGACAGTTGTCTCAGTATTGGTTATGTGCTGGGCTGACTTTTGTTGTAATACTCGAGTACAAATTCATTCGGCATGAGCCCAACAGTTGGCCCACCACCGGGTGTACAGCGGGATGATATTTATTGATAATTCACGACCGTTACTTGTCCTAATTCTGGGTGTGTGCTGGGCTGACATATTTTATATCATTGGCGTACCGACTATCCTTGTATGCACCCGAGAGTCGACCCACTACTGGGGACAAACTGGGCTGATGTTATATCCTATACTGGCTGCAGATTGTTTCGTGAGCCACCCGACAGTTGTCTCAGTACTGGTAATGTGCTGGGCTGACTTTTGTCGTAATACTCGAATGCAAATTCATTCGGCATGAGCCCAACAGTTGGCCCAGTACCGGGCATACAGTGGGTTGATATTGGTGTTCACTGTGCCAATCGCGTATGTCAATGCAAGACCGTTACTTGTCCTAATACTGGGTGTGTGCTGGGCTGACATATGTTATATCATTGGCGTACCGACTATCTTTGTATGCACCCGAGAGTCAACCCAGTACTGGGGACAAACTGGGTTGATGTTATATCCTATAATGGCTGCAGATTGTTTCGTGAGCCACCCGACAGTTGGCCCAGTACCGGGCATACAGTGGGTTGATATTTGTGTTTAGTATGCCAATCGCGTATGCCAATGCAAGACCGTTACTTGTCCTAATACTGGTTGTGTGCTGGGCTGATATATTTTCCATCATTGGCGTACCGACTATTTCTGTATGCACCCGAAAGTCGACCCACTACTGGGGACAAACTGGGCTGATATAATATCCTATACTGGCTGCAAAATATTTTGTGAGACACCCGAAAGTTGTCTCAGTATTGGTTATGTGCTGGGCTAACTTTTGCCGTGATACTCGAGTACATATTTATTCGGCATGAGCCCAACAGTTGGCCCACGACCGGGCATACAGTGGCTTGATATTTGTGTTTAGTATGCCAATCGCGTATGCCAATGCACGACCGTTACTTGGCCTAATACTGGGTGTGTGCTGGGCTGACATATGTTATATTATAGGCGTACCGACTTTCTCTATATGCACCCGAAAGCCGACCCACTACTGGGGACAAACTGGGCTGATGTTATATCCTATACTGGCTGCAGATTGTTTCGTGAGCCACTCGACAGTTGTCTCAGTATTGGTAATGTGCTGGGCTGACTTTTGTCGTAATACTCGAATGCAAATTCATTCGGCATGAGCCCAGCATTTGGCCCACTACCGGGCATACAGTGGCTTGATATTTGTGTTTAGTATGCCAATCGCGTATGCCAATGCACGACCGTTACTTGTCCTAATACTGGGTGTGTGCTGGGCTGACATATGTTACATCATTGGAGTACCGACTATCTCTGTATGCACCCTAGAGTCGACTCACTACCGGGGACAAACTGGGCTGATGTTATATCCTATACTGGCTGCAGATTGTTTCATGAGCCACCCGACAGTTGGCCCAGTACCGGGCATACAGTGGGTTGATATTTGTGTTTAGTATGCCAATCGCGTATGCCAATGCAAGACCGTTACTTGTCCTAATACTGGTTGTGTGCTGGGCTGATATATTTTCCATCATTTGCGTACCGACTATTTCTGTATGCACCCGAGAGTCAACCCACTATTAGGGACAAACTGGGCTGATGTTATATTCTATACTGGCTGCGAAATATTTTGTGAGACACCCGAAAGTTGTCTCAGTATTGGTTATGTGCTGGACTGAATTTGCCGTGATACTCGAGTACATATTCATTCGGCATGAGCCCAACAGTTGGCCCACGACTGGGCATACAGTGGCTTGATATTTGTGTTTAGTATGCCAATCGCGTATGCCAATGCACGACCGTTACTTGTCCTAATACTGGGTGTGTGCTGGGCTGACATATGTTATATTATAGGCGTACCGACTATCTGTATGCACCCGAGAGCCGACCCACTACTGGGGACAAACTCGGCTGATGTTATATCCTATACTGGCTGCGAAATATTTTGTTCCTCGAGGACTTCTTCTCTCGACCACCACAAGAAAACACGTGGCGTAGCGGGCGAGTTGAGGACTCGTCTTCCGACGCTACGCTGATTGTAATCTGCGTAGCAGTTTTTTGTTTATGCACAGCTATAAGCGAAGGCAAAGGCTAGGCTTGTGTGAGGATCTCGGCCTAGGAGGGGTGGGGCATTCGAATTATTCCACACACACGCTACTGACCAACCTTTTGTGTATTTTATATCTCTTAAAAATATTTTTGCTTATATTGCTTGTAAGTTATAGTCTAGACCATATACTTATGAAAATTACCTAGGTTCCAAAATATTCCTACAGACGTTCGATCTGTTTTTTAAATAAAAAATATTTTCATACCCAGAGCTGTTCAAACTGGGCACCCGAGTGTGTTAGTGTATTAGTTGTCCGCGCCGAACGACGTAGCGCCGCCGTTGACGAATACAAAGGCGCAAAGACATTTGGGGGTCAGTTGGTACGAGCGGGCCCTCATTTCAGTCTTATTAGAGCCGCGGTTCGAACAGTACAAAAAAATGGTAAATGGTAAACTGTGAATGCGATATTGTGTGGTGAAAAGTAATCATTTGACAAAAGATGAATTCGCCAGGCGACGAGGGTGGAAAGGTAAGAAGAATAATCTTTAAATATTGCAAATTTAATGTGGGAAAAGAAGGATATAAATGGTGCCCCAGTCTTGACAAGAAACAGACAATGACAGTCCTTAGCCGGAATTGACCTTACATGTTTAATGATTTGTTATTTTATTTTATGCTTTCCTTTAGTTAGTAAGATTATTAAAAAATAACGAACGCCAGTTTACAATACTAAAACGAAATATTAAGTAAAAAAATTCATCAACCATATATTTAATAAATACTGTAAATAAAAATTTATAATTCAAATTAAAAAAATAGAACCATTAAAAAGCGACGAGAAAGTCACATGAGTTTCTTTATTTAATATCGTTCGAATTGATTACAATTTTCTATCTGTTATTGAAAAAGGATGGTAAAATTATTTCTTACACGAGGACAGATCTGGCCGACCCTTACCCCGATGTTTGTCTTATCTGGTTCAAGACGGGCCCAAACCGGCCGCCAAGATAATAATAAAAAACAATTGTCCAATAAATAATTAGGTTCCCGATTCTTTTTTTCGTTTTAAATAAATTTGTAGATTTTTCAAAATCCATACGAATTTTTTCGATTATTTTTACGTTAAAAAAAAAATTGAAATTTTGAAAAACGAACGAAACGTAACAAATTTTGGATATGATTTTGTAACAAAAGATTCCATATCATACTTGAGAATATTCCGGGCACTTAAATTAATAGTTGCACGGTATAGCATTGAATATTTTTCGAAAACGATCTTTTAAAAAATTTAAGGATATTCTGAAACGTTAAAGTGTATTTAGAAATATTAATGAATTCGCTTATTACGAAAAAATTAATATTCGGTCTACTTATGGGACAATTTTTTTCCCAATTTATTATCAATTGTTTAGCCATATTTTAATGCAAAATCAATGTTCCTTTTCCATATTTTTATTTTTTGATAAATAATATGATTTTTTTTAAATATAGGTTACGGAGAAGAAGGGATTCACAATTGTCTCCTTCATAAAAGAAAAAAGAAGAGGCAAAATTGTCATAGAACTTGTACCAAATTCATGGTTGATACAAGAGAAAAATGATGATTGGCTATGTTACTTCCCATCTAAACAGGTGGACGCCTCCGCGCTTATTAAGCAAGGGAAGCCACCGGCATCAGAATGGAAATTATTTGCTGTTAAATACATAAAAAGTGCAGGTATATCTATACATTATAACTATAGCTTAAACTTCCTGCATGAAGAATCCCAAATTTAATTAATGGACTTTGCATCGACTTTCAAGATACTTTCGACCAGAGGATGCGAAGGTTGGAACGTGCGTACAAAGAAGCAGACATCGTAAGCACGGAAGTCGACTCGCACACAGAGACGACCAAAAATCTAAGCATGCCGAAGATGACTTGTTTTCAGGTACAGTATTATTATGCGTCGATAAATAATCGATTGGTGTCGATATCAAATATTCAAATATTAAATTGGAAATTTAAGTCTTACATGCTATTTTCAAATATTCCAAATTCACGAGAGTCCATTTTTTTAATCATCCATTATTTTTTCAAATAAATATTGACGCACAATTTGTTCAATAATAATATTTATTTTATAATATCATTTGCAACAGTTGTACAATGAAGTTCACATGTTTTAAATTCCAATAAATACATTTTTATTAAAGTTTCAATGATAATTATTCCAGAAAAATGGGGAGGTGGTATACTTAATGCATTAAATTATAAACGAAGGATTGTACTTAAAGTACTATATTTACGTGTTTTCAGATGTTATTAACGAAAAATCGAGGTCGACGAAAAAAATATTCTCACGGCTACAAGCAGATATTTATCTGGAACAGGTGACCGTGAGGGCGGAAAAGCGGAAAGAGACGCCAAGAACGGAACTTAAAATTGCACGCACGCACGGAGATATTTATATTGATTTGTTTTCGTTTTTTGTTTATATTTTTGTAAATATATTTTGATAAATACTTACGGAAATAAAAACTCTATAAATAAGGTTTGATAATAACTTTACGGATAAATATTTTATATTTTTATAAATATGGTTTGATAAGTACTTTACGTTGAACCTCTTTCCAAGCCTCTCTCATATCCAGTTATGCAAGTGAAGTATCGATTAAGCATGAACCTGAATACTGGCTGAAATTGACTACTAGTTTTGAATCACCGCTAGTCATCCATATTTTTCCGACATTAGGTAGCACGCGTTGGTCTACGGAGCACGAGCCAATATTGAAAAAGTTCAGACTTAGGATTCGTCTTCCTGCTGGCGAAGTACTAATTTAGGAATCGTCTCAGAACAAGCAATAACTTCCGGCCCAAAACGGGGCACATATTCCGAGCCACGACCAGTAACCAATATCGATCCAATTCACGGCATCATAAGTTGGACCGGGGTTAAAAACCCAAAATTGTCCCAATACTAATTTTGACTTGGGTAAACGTTGGCACTTCGTAGTATGCCAGTATTAACACATCTGGTGTCAGTACTAAGCCAAGTTTCCAGTCTATATATGGGCATGTACCGGCCAAGTACTGATTTAGGGTGAGTCTCAAGACTGGCAATCATATCTGACGCAAAACTGGGAACATGTTCTGAGCCAATACCAATAAATAGTGTCGAGCCGATTGACGGCACCATAATTGGACAGGTGTTAACAAACCGAAGTTGTCTCAACACTGATTTTGACTTGGGCAAGGCTTGGCCCTTGGTAGCCTGCCAGTATTGGCAGCTCTGGCATCAGTACTGAGCCAAGACTAAGCCAAGTTTCTAGTCTATACATGGGCATGTACCGGCAAAGTACTAATTCAGGGTTTGTCTCAAGAGTGGCAATAATATCTGGCCCAAAACTGGGCACTTGTTCTGAGCCAATACCCGTATAAAATGTCGAGCCGATTCACGACACCATGACTTGGACAGGTGTTAACAAACCGAAGTTGTTTCAATACTGATTTTGACTTGGGCAAGGCTTGGCCCTTGGTAGCCTGCCAGTATTGGCAGCTCTGGCATCAGTACTGAGCCAAGACTAAGCCAAGTTTCTGGTCTATACATGGGCATGTACCGACAAAGTACTGATTCAGGGTTTGTCTCAAGACTGGCAATAATATCTGGCCCAAAACTGGGCACTTGTTCTGAGTCAATACCCGTAAACAATGTCGAGCCGATTCATGGCACCATGACTTGGACAGGTGTTAACAAACCGAAGTTGTCTCAATACTGATTTTGATTTGGGCAAGGCTTGGTCCTTGGTATCCTGCCAGTATTGGCAGCTCTGGCATCAGTACAGTGCCAGTACTAAGCCCGTTTGCAGTTCGTACATGGGAAGATGTAGAGAGAGAGAGAGAATACGTATCCCAAGCTGGCTCGTGTGGCTTTTCCCTTCTGCCACGTGCTCTTCCTATCTTACTTTTTGGCTTCGTGATCCCCCAGTTTCGTTTGCTCTCTCTCTCGATTTGTGTCGTACTATACGATACTACATACGCGGTCACACACGCGTATGTAGAAACAGGCCACACACGTGCATCGAGTTTATGCTCCATGAACTCTCGCCAAAAGTGTACAAAGCTGATCGCACAAACGTGTCGTCTGGTGCGTGTCGTCTGTGGTTTTGATCTTGGAACGGATTCTTCTCGTTTTTTTTCCCTTCATTTGTTTACTTCTCTACGTCCCGTGCAGCAATTTTCGTAGGAATCCAATTGGAATCTTATACTTGTTCCTACTTCCTGTTAGGGACCCAATGGATCATCGCATTGGGCCCCTATAGTAAAACGTCACTATCGTAAATCGGATTCTAATCGAGGTTCCCCAATGCAATCCCAGGCACGGATCCAATTCGAATTCTAAAGGATTCCCACGTTATCGCACAGAATCCGATCCTATCGTTGATGGATCCCATCGCATTCTGTACGTTGAATTTTCTAAACAAAATATATAGATTTACAAAATGAGTGGATCTTGAGAAAGTATAAATCTTATCTTAAAAAGATAAGATTTATGCTTTCATTATGAAATGAAGCATTATGAAATGCTTCGAAGTTTAATGCTCCCGAAACTCCGAAGCATTATGAAATGCTTCAGAGTTTCGGGACACTTAAGGCCACTGCGTAGAGGAAAAAAAATAGGGCATATTTTGTGTTCTTTTCCAGCGAAACCATAAAATAAATATGAATTGCAAAATAGGGGTTTTATTATATACGTAATTGACTATAAAAAAATATTTTTTCATAGCGATACATGTAAAAATAGCGACTGGGCAGCATTTTCCCGATGACGCCTTTATTTCTGGAAGGTCAACAGCCGGAACAACAGCTCTTATAATTTTTGAGTTATGACGAGACACTAAAGTTTTTTCGATTATATATAAGAATAGCTATAGAAGTACGTAAGATTTTTTTGATATATTGTTTTTTGTCAAAATGACGCATTTCTAAAACAAAAAGTATAAAATGACATGAGAAAATCGCCAGAAAATTGTTTATAAAAAAGGAACTATGCAATATAATAAAAAATCCTACGTAGTGCCTCGGAAAATGTAATTCTAAATATACAGTTAAAATTTCAAGTGAATCGGTTGAAATTTGTTTGAGGTATGAGTCTGGCCGACTTGAAAAATGTAGTTTTGAGATAAACGCGTTTAAGGCCTTATATACGCGATTTCGCCGATTTTCGAAGGTACTTTTCTGGACGCGGTTAAAAAAAAATTACGCATATATTGACAACATTTTTTTTACCGATCATTTATGCACATGGTTAAGTATATGTAAAAAAAAAATCAGAAATATTAACAAATAGCGGAGATATAACATAATAAAGCAATGTATTTTTTTTGCGCGCGCGTTGATGGTGAAAGTTCTCGGCATCGATGTGGATGTCTGAAAAAAAAATGAACATATTTATAATTGCATAATGAATGTATCTTCAGTATGAACCAACAATATTATGTAAAAAAAATTATTATAATAAAAATTCGAAACTTAAAATTTTTTTACTCAATTTTCTGTCGGTATTTTATTTTTTATATTTTTTTGTGTCATTGAAATTGTTGTTTATGTGGTTCACACGATAGGTGATGTTACTAAGAATATGTTGTAAAAATTTCAAAGCGATCTGAACCTTCGTTCAAGAGTTAGAACTTTCACAAGGTTCAAAAAAGTGAATCGTGGAAAAACGGCTTTAAAGTTCCCATGTAGAAATTGACCATCGGCCCAGCGCTGGCTCAGTGTCGAACTTGAATGGCCGAGGCTCGGCAAAAATGCTTGGCCCAAGCATGGAAATGTGACGCGCGGCGGACGCTCGGCAGCCGAGGGTTGGCTACGATGCCAGGACCACGACTGGCCCATGTATAAATTGAGCATCGGCCCAGCGCTGGCTCACATCAGTGTCGAACTTGTTGGCCGAGGCTCGGCAAAAATGTGACGCGCGCCTGACACTCGGCAGCTATATATTGGCTACGATGCCTGGATCACAAGGATGATAATTATATTTACAGTTTGAGAGAGTAAGAGAGTGCGAGAGTGGGCGAGAGAGAGTGAGTGAGAGAGAGAGAGCGAGAGGGCGGGTGAGAGGGTGGATGGATGGATGAGAATGTGAAAACGTGAAAATGCGAAAATGTCAAAATGTGAAAATGCGAAAATGTGAAAACGCGAAAATGTGAAAATGCGAACATGTGAAAATGTGAAAAGCGCGAAAAAGTGAAAAATGTGAAAATGCGAACATGTGAGAATGTGAAAAATGCGAAAATGTGACAATGTGAAAATGTGAAAACGCGAAAATTTGATGGATAGATGGAGAGTGAGAGAGTGAGAGAGCGAGCATGTGATAATGTGAGAGAGAGAGAGCAACTCATATTATTTGCATGTACCTTTTTCTTCATCACCCGAAAAGTCTGATAACATTTTCAATGCCATGAAATAGTTGCACGTTGTGTAATATCTGTAGATTTTTTCTAATAGGAACGGAATACTGAGCTGATATGCCAACCAGCTATATCAGCTATATCAAGGTTATTAAACCTTAAAACAATATAAAAAGGTTAAAAAAATAAAACTAAAAACTAAAAAAACTATGTAAAGGGTTTATACTATATAAAGGTTAAAGTATACAGAGAGATAAAGATTTGAGAATTATATGAGAGAGTTGACTTTAAAAAATATATATATATTTTGTAGAGAGTGAAAAAAATTCTGAAAATATATTGTTCGGAGTAAAAAAGTGAACTATTGGTGTTATTCAGTATTATTATGAAATAAATGAACTGAAATAAGAGATAGTTACTGTTGCTTAGTATTATTATAAGCTGAAAATTGAAATGCATGGTCCGAAGAATAAAATTCTCCTTCGCTAGCTAAACTGACAACAGTACATAACATTTTTAAATACATTAGGACAGAGTAAAACTGTAAGCTAAGACTGCAAGATCTTTAGAAATACAATATGGTGATGATTTATACGACCAATCCATACAAAACAATGCCAGCATATAACAACAACGATATAAGTTATTGATACAAAAGTATTACTCTGAATTAAACCTTTAATACATTACTCTGTAGTTCGTACGAGGTTTATTTGGCCACTAAATAAAGGTTTCATTGAGAGTAAGAATTTAAAAAAAAATAGCGAGGAGATAGTAAAGAACATTTTCAAATCATGTCGCAGATTTCAAAAAAGATTATGTGCATGCTACCACAAGGGGAAAAATACATCTTCGGTAACTAACTAACCGCAGCGTAAAAAGTGTTTTTAAAGGATATTGCTAAGCGGCAAGGCCCTTAACATATCAGAGAGTGAAAAACCTCTTAAGGCCATATGGGAAAAAGTGAAAAAATTACATCGGAGAGAGAGAGAAAAATATTGTATAAAGATATCGGAGAGCGAGAAAAACAATTTATAAAGATAGCAATGAGAGAGAAAAAGTTTTTGAAAATATATCTGCGATAGAGAGGGAAAGATTTTGAAAGCATATCGGTGAGTGAGAAAAATATATGAAAAAGATATCGGTGAGAGAGAAGATTTTATAAAGATATCGGTGAGAAAGAAAAAGATTTTGAAAAGATATCTGCGATTGAGAGGGAAAGATTTTGAAAGGATATCGGTGAGGGAGAAAAAGATATAACAACATATTAGCAAAAGTTAATTAGATTTTAAAAGTATGTACTAGGGTTATGAGGCATGTATCTAACTGATGAAAATTGATCGATTGGAAACAAAAAACTTCCAAACAGATATTAATATAAATTCCCGTCTGATTTTCTGGTCTCCATTGTGATGTGGTATAAACACCAAAGAAACGAAAAAGATAGCAAATTATAGGTCAGTTTTCATCCGTGAAGAGTCTCACCGTCAGTGATTATCATCAATTTCGGTAAAATTATAAGTTTTATATTTTTTTATCATGACTATCATATTTTTCAAAAATAGGATATTGCTCCACGAAAAAAAAACATTTTATCACGTTATATCTAAAGGTCAGTTTACGACTGAATTTCAGAAACCAAATTGAAGGATAGAATTGGCTATTGATAATCCCGATTCAGAAAACACTTCACCGTGAATATTGGCTGTCAATTCGTTTGTATATTTGTAATTATCAATCACACAAATACTTTTTTTCACTTGGTCGTTTAAAACAACACGAGATCTTCCTTGTTCCAAGACTAAAAACTCTGAAAAATATGGCTGCATGAGCGTAGATGTACACACATGTATAGTAGCGAGATTCTGTAACTCGGTGGCGAGCGTTTTCGTCATAGCTAACGACAACCAATAAGAGGCTTCCTTTCTTCTGTGTTCGTGCATGTGATTGGCTGTCGGTCCAATTTTTGCCTTTTCCTAACGCTGGCTCTGGCGTTGAGCCAGCGTTGGGTCTGTTCTGTACCATCGACATGCTGAGGCTTGGGCCAGCCTAGAATGCCGACGCTTGGTATCCTATACTGGGCCAAGTCTCAGCCGATTGTCCATTAACGGTTGAGCCAGCGCTGGCTCTGGCGTTGAGCCAGCGTTGGGCCTGTTCTGTACCATCGACATGCTGACGCTTGGGCCAGTCTAGAATGCCGATGCTTGGTATCCAATACTGGGCCAAGTCTCAGCCGATTGTGCACTAACGGTTGAGCCAGCGTTGGGCCTGTTCTGTACCATCGACATGCTGACGCTTGGGCCAGTCTAGAATGCCGACGCTTGGTATCCAGTACTCGGCCATGTCTCAGCCGATGGTCCACAAGCGGTTGAGCCAGCGCTGGCTCTGGCGTTGGCTCTGGCGTTGGGCCTGTTCTGTACCATCGGCATGCTGACGCTTGGAAAAGCCTAGAATGCCGACGCTTGGTATCCAGCATTGGGCCAAGTCCCGGCCGATTGTCCATTGATGGTCGAGCCAGCGCTGGCTCTGGCGTTGGCTCTGGCGTTGAGCCAGCGTTGGGTCTATTCTGTACCATCGACATGCTGAAGCTTGGGCCAGTCTAGAATGCCGACGCTTGGCACCCAGTACTGGGCCAAGTCTCAGCCAATTGTCCACTAACGGCTGAGCATTGGCATTTCTACGTGGGTTGGCGGTCGGGCGCGCCGCGCGGTATCTATTATAAATGCAATCTTACCTTATTTAATACAATTTTTGGAATTTTTCAATTCTGTAAAGCTTAAAATATTCCTAACCGTTCAGGCTAATGGAATCAAAAATTAAAAAAATGAAAATTTTTGAAATTTTTCGCGTATATAAGGCCTTAAAGTTAGTAGAAAGTCACGACATGAATCAAGAGGAGTTGTCCTAGAATTCGAAAATCGAGTAGAGATTTCTCACACCCATAATCTTTTGGAATATAATTTTATAGGTACTAAGGTACATTTTTAACAACAAAAAAATCGATTTTTGGAAAATCCTCGAGTGGCCTAAGGCCTCAAGGGATCATCACAGTTTAACGGGTTGAAAAATAGCTGATTTTTGCGATTTTTTTTTCGATGGTTAAAATGCGCTAATTACTCTGATTTTTTTATGTCAAACCAAACCACTCATGAAGAACCGAAAATAAATTTTTAAACGTTTATTTTAAATTTTTTTACATTTTTTTTACTGTTTAAAATGTCTTTGATAAAAAGAAATCCTCATGGTGTACATGGTTGTAACCGTAAATATTATCTGAAACAAAATTTGTAAAAAGATTATTAATCAGTATGAAAGCCGCTATCTTGCTATAGAGGTTTTTTAAAATAAAAATTGACAAAATGGCGACAGTTTGAAAAAAAATATCAAATTTAACCTATTTTTTCGACAGTTTTTCGTTAAAGAAAATGTGAAAATTAAAAAAAAAACTTCCATAGCAAGATAAAGAATGGCGTGAAGAATGTTGTGTCAAAATTTGAGACGGATAGCTAGAAAACTCTTCCTCTGAGAGTGTATACCGTCGTGAAAAACGACATTTCGAGAAAAACGCTTTAAAGTTTCGATTGCGGAATTTTCATATAAATTGACTACTTACGATCAATCGGCGATGCCAGGTCCATGGTTATAACCATCTATACTATCGGATAATGCAACAAAAAAAAATCGATTTTTTGAAAATTTTACACTGTGATGATGCCTTAACCAAATGCTACTATTCGATTAAAATTTATACAATAAATTCTTTGTCATATACTGAATGCACCCTTCGAATTTTAAATCGATCGTCTACACAATTTCTATAAAATTTAAAATTTAGGAAACAATTTTTAATATAGAACATTTAACATTATGACACTGATGACGAATTTGTCATAATGTACTGAGTGATTTGACAGTTTTTTAATAAGATTTTAAACTTTTTTTTCATACTATTTCGTGCGTAAAACTGCCATTCAGCGATGAGTGTAGGCAGTTGAAATATCTTCTTCTGTTGAAAAATGTTTTTTAGATTGTAAATTTTATAGGAGCGGTGTAGACGATCGTTTTAAAATTTGGAAGGTGCATTCAGTATATGAGAAAGAATTTACTGTATAAATTTGAATCAAATGGTAACACTTTACCAATTGTTCCGAAACTCCTTAAAAAAGTATATCTTAAAAATCGATTTGAATCACATCACTGAACATCCACTTTAATTATCGTTTGTTATTCATTTTACTGTACTTTGACATAATATCACCACACGTGTACACGTTCACGAAACGTAAAGGTTATGTTTTAACACACCGAGTTTTTTCTTGTGAGTTTTCACATATTTTCCATTCGAACGTGATAAGAATTCCCAATTCGCGTTCATCGGCGAACAGCACTGAAAATTCAGGTGTATTATTTCTCACACGTAAAGTGTGTAATTTTAGGAATTAACACGTGTAAATGCCATACACAATTTTAAACAACGCACTTATGTGAGTTATAGAGAATTCAAACGCATTTCGTGTGTACTTTCAAACACTTGAACCGCATTAGATTTTAACGTTTTATTGCTGTCTTATTCAAAATATGCAACATGTGTGAATACAGACGTTCACACGTTTAGATATCAAACGTGTCTTACACAATGCATTTATGTGTGTCACAGTAAAATTAAGCACTTTGTATGCGTATTTGTAAATAGTGAAACCTCATTACTTAATTTTAATATACTTATATTAAAATTTTAATATACTTATATTAAAATTCACATGTAAATTTTAATGTATTTGCTACTAACATGACATGGTAATTTTAAGATACTTAATATCTATTTAAATGGAATCAATCGAACAGGGCTTGTTAATTTCAATATGACGATTAAAAATACATTACTGTGTTAACATCTTTCTCTCTTTCTCACCCCCCTTATTTTACATATAAAACTCTTCGAAGATCTATGTACTGTCTTATATAATTTTCCTGTGTTCCAACTTATAACCTTGCAAGTTTTTACGTATTACCCTTCCCAATTGATCGTTTTTCTTTCTCTCCCTACACGCACTTCGCTAATCTAACGTAACTTCCATTGCGTCTACAACCGTCTTAAGCTACAATATACTGCATTTGCCGATTGTACGGGGAAACTGTGGAAAACCCGCACCTGTACAGACGGCCCCATATCTTTCATAGTCCCTTGTGTGCATACTTTTACTCAAGTACCTATACCAAGGCATCAGAAGTATTGGCCTTCCGGTCACTGGTTGATTCGCCAGTGGGTGCACGGCTAAGCGGTCACCGCTCCAAGTACTGGCAATGCGTAACGCTGCTCAAATCGAAGTACCGACCGAGCCGACCCCCGACCCCACATCACCAGTGTCGGTTTATTGTCTTATATTAGATGAAGTAAAAAGTTCTGAGCGTTTTTTCGCTTCACTTCGACGATGAAGTTAACATAGTTAGGATTATCCGATTTAGATCAAATATGCGCCGTTTTGTTCGATAACTTTTGTCCATTTTGAAGGCAATTTCATAATTCCGCGATTAAAGAAGTCCTCGTCCCTATTGGTGAAAAACTTGACCAGCTCATTTTCACAAGCCTCTCTTGAGGCCAGTTTTGTACCATCAAGTAAATTTTGCAAATGCTTGAAAATGTGATAATTGCTTGGTGCCAGGTTTGGACTATACGGCGGGTGCGATAGAACCTCCCATCCAAGCGCTCGGAGCTTCTGGCGCGTCGTTAAAGATGTGTGCGGCTTGGCGTTGTCTTGATGGAACACAATACCCTTCCTATTGGCCAATTCTGGCCGCTTTTGGTCGATCGTCTGTTTCAATCTGGTCAGTTGTTGACAGTAGAGGTCCGAATTGATTGTTTGGTCCGATGGGAGCAGCTCATAGTGGATGATTCCCTTGCAATTCCACCAAACACACAGCAAAACCTTCTTGGCCGTTAATCCGGGCTTGGTGATCGTTTGGGCCGGCTCACCGCGATTGGACCACGATCTTTTTCGGCTGTTGTTCTCGTATGTGACCCATTTTTCATCGCCAGTCACCATCCGCTTCAAAAATGGGTCGATTTCGTTACGTTTCAGTAAAGAATCACAGGCATCAATTCGGTCCAAAAGGTTCTTTTGCGTCAATTCGTGTGGCACCCATACATCGAGCTTTTTCTTGAGACTAGCCTTATGCAAACGGTTCCAAACGGTTTTCTGGCTAATCCTCAGTTCCTGGGCAATGGAATAAGTGCTCACATGCCGGTCCGACTCGACGATTTCCATGATTTTATCGACATTTTCAACGATTGGCCTACCAGAGCGTGCCTCATTTTCGACGTCCATATTACCAGAATGGAATTGTTGGAACCACCGCTTTGCTATTGTATTCGATACTGTATCGATACTGTATTTGGTCCATAAACAGCACAAATTGTTTTGGCCGCCTACTCCGCCTTTCACCTTGGTCGTAGTGGTACTGAAGAATGTATCGAATTTTCTCTTTTTTTACCTCCATTTTGGAACGCTGTAACACACAACTGGCTTCACCAAACACAAAACTATTAAAGAACTTTTTTTGAAGCGTAATGTCACCATTAAATCGCCGTATCGTATGACCCGATGCGATGAATACATCGTGAGATATGGCTCACTCAAGACATCTAGCGGAAAACGCTCAGAACTTTTTACTTCACCCAATATTTATATATATATACGTTATGTTTGAAAAAATCTATGTCATATTTGATAAAACTCTTTAATTATCACAATGGCATCAACTAATTGATATAGTTTATGTGATATATAAAATAATTATAGGAATTACTTTTGTCTGTTATGCCATATGTAATCGGATAGTGCTTGATTTTTCAAGGCTTTATAAAAGTGCGAAATCATGGCCCAGTTAGGATGATGAAATGAAGCCCTGCTCAAGATGTCATCTTTGTTCCTGAAATAAAAAATATCACGCATATTCAAAATAGAAAAAGGCACGAAATTATAAATGACGCATTAACTAAAATAAAAATTGAATTAAATAAAAATGAAATTAAATAAAAATGTAATTAAATAAAAATAATATTTGGTTGGTCTACGCTGTCCGGGCTATTCTGCACCGATGAATCTGATGCCATCGGAGCAGGTTAGCCCGGACAGCGTAGACCAAACGAACAATAGTAAGTTGACTGCATAGTACAGTTCAGTGAATGCAATGTCCATTCGAAGTGCATTACGAATGGACTAACCTTCACCGATGGCATTACGTTTACTGAACTGAACTACGCTGTCTACTTACCATCATTTGTTTGGCCTACGCTGTCTGGGTTAACCTGGACATGATTATTTTATAGTAATAGATTAATTTATAGTCATAAGTTTAAAATTAATTTATAGTCATAGATTTAATCTAATTTAGACTTATAGATTTAAGAATTTTAAAAGTCTTTGAAAAAAATTAATTGTTATACTAACCTACTGCTGTATTATCTCGTCTTTTTTTCCTTATTTAGAGCCCGCCATTCACGCAGACGCAGTCGTTGCGCAATTTTCTTCCCCTTTTGTTTTTCCATCTCATTCACAACGTACACGTTATATGTGAAAATGTGTGAAGTGATTAATATGTCTCATGCTTCTCTCGTGTCTCTCTAGCATTTGACAAGATGAGGTTAGGCACGTTTTTAGCGCCAAACTGTATAAGTCCAGTTGATTGACCATCGTCTGATGCTAGCCAGATCAGGCGAATTGAAGTAAGCCGTAAATCCAGTTGCTTGACCGTCGCCTGATGCTAGCCGGATCAGTCGAACTGAAGTAAGCCGTAAATCCAGTTGCTTGGATCAGGTAACTGGAGCAGACCGTACATCCAGTTTCCTGACTATTGCCTGACACCAGCCAAATCAGGCAAATTAAGGCATACCTTAAGTAAGGCCTCCGTACTACAAAGTGATCAGGCCCGGATCAAATATCAGGCCAGCCTGAAATATTTCTACTCGGGAGGGTATCTTGAGGGGGAAATTGTGTAGACAACGAAAAAATAGCAAATTTTTTCTTTTTTTTGGTAAGGAACAATACGTTTTACATTTATGAAACTTTAAGGACAATTCAATACATAATTAAACTGTACAGAGGAGATACTGTAAGATGACATTAGGAATGGATAGAGCAACGCCAAGTTACATATGGAGAAGAGAACTGGGAGTGCCTACTATGGAATATTTGATAAGAGAAAGAGCGTTAAGATATATTAAAGAGGTGATAAGAATGGAGGAGACAAGATGGCAAAAAATTGGCAATAAATAAGAGCAATAACCAAACAGAGACCCAACAAAATGGGGGAAAAACCTAGAGAAAGTATTAAGCGATATGGAAATAGAAGACATAATAACATAATAACAAGGTAACAGAGATAAGTGAAAGGAGTAGACGAAAGGATGGAAGAGGAAACGGATATAAGTGAAAAAAATTGACGAAAGGATAAAAGACGGGCTGGAAATCTTAAAAGAGAACATTTTAAGGAAGGAAGAGGAAAAAATAAGAAATTCAACGTATCATGAGAAGTACAAATATATTAAAGAGAATGATAATATGCCATGGACATACTGGTCGGAGGAGGGAGTAAAGGGACGGGACAAGGAAATGTGGGCGAGGTTAAGATGTAGCAACATAGGAAGAGCGGAAAAGAGAGGGGAAAATGAACGGAAGTGCAGGATATGTAAAAAACAGAATGAGACGATGGAGTACATGATAATATGCAAATAAAGGCAGGGAGTTAGTAAAAGAGAAAGTAAGAAAGAAAGCAGCGGAGTGGATGGAAGGAATAGATGATGTGGCAATAAAGAGGGAAGTTATAAATATGTTGTGTGGGAGAATACAAAAACGGATATGTGAAAATTTTAGGGAAATAGAGGAAGTGTGCAAAAAAATGAGTAAGGAGGAAGGGGAGGAAAAATTAATGGAGTAGAGGAATAAATGAAAAATTAATAATGAATAAATGAAGAAAAAGAGAGAAATGTTAGAGAGTACGAAGTCGAAGTACGAAGTACAAGAATCCAGGGTGTAGTAATTAAGGTAGTAGTCTCCCCAAGGCGTTTTTCTATAGATTTTATTTTTATTTTGAGGACCCATTCAAGACATTATTAAGTAATTACCTGCAAAATTACAAAGGGATTCACCGTTCTCTATTCGAGATATCGGCAATAAAAAATTGCACGGTTTTCCACCTGCTCTTATGGGGAGCAATGGAAAATTTCACATTTCACGCAATAACTTTGAAACTTTTCTACAGATTTTTTTTTCAATTCTCAATTACAGAGGAATATATGACGAAGTGGGTGAAAAAAATCATGAATTTTGACTGTCTAGTTTCAGAGATATAGCGATTTAAATTAAGAAATGTCTAGCGACGCTAGCGCCACGAAGCGACTAGCGTAGATTAGAACTAGATTATAGTAGTGTGTGCATATCCGTATACCCAGAGTATCTACGTATTAGTAGCCGGAATGGACAGTCTGATACAAAAGTGGGTTAGGTAAACATTATATTAGGCGTCTTCATCATTACTTTATAAGTTTTTACATCCCGATAAGATGTACAACCGACATTATAAGGATATTTCGCAATATTTCGAAGCTTTCATCGATTGAGCGGAGAATAAACTTTTCAACGTGACTGTGGCGAGACTACTACCTTAATTGAATTAATTTTTAAGCGGAAACTTACGATTAAAAAACTTTTCTAAAAAGTTGTGCAAATAAAACTCCGTTGATTGATTAATACATAATTTAAATGGTTGAATCATTTTGTTCATAAAAAAATATTGCGAAATGGCTGCGTTATAGCGTGGTCTTCCGAGAAGGTATTGGAAGCAGTAGTCCGTTTGTGGGAAGTCCAACGACTTCAATATTGATCTGAAAAATATGAGCCACGAATTTTTGGTATTTTAACATCCAAATACTGAAGTTATACCTAAGAAACACTTGGACTTCCGTTTCCGGTGCGAAAGCGAGTGGTTGAGTGCGTGACAGAGTGAGAAGAAAAGCGGAGAAAAGGAGGATAAAGGAGTAAAAGAAAAAGAGAAAGTGAGGGAAAAGGCAGAGGAGAAGCAGGGAGGTAAGCGGGAGGAAACAGAAAAGGCGTGAGAGGACAAAAAATAAAAAAGTAAAACCAGGAAAGGCAGGTGCGGAAAAGAGGTTAGGAAAGCAGAGGGATAAGCAGGGCAAGGCAGAGGGGACGGACGGGAGAAGAGGAAGGAGCGGCGAGGTGAGGGAACAGTGGCGACATCGGGCGGAGAGGCAGAGAAGCAGAGGAGAGAAGGCAGACGAGGAATAGGTTGGCAAAACAGGGAGGAGGGAATTTTGGACAGGCACAAAAGGAGGACGAAAGAAATGAGCGAGAAAGGGAAAGGGAGGGAGAGGAGCGGAGAGAGGAGGGGAAGCAGGCAAGGAGGAAAGGTAGAAAAACAAACGCAGAGAGGTTGTCAAAGGAAAGGAGTACAAGCCTAGGCGAAATCAACGAGATGTGGAAAAGGAAAAGAGAACAAATGGAAGAAAGGGAACAGGAGGAACGGAACGCGTTCCAGAAAAGTAGGAAAGTACAGCGGTCACCAGAAGGAGGAGGGCAGGAGGAGGAAAGAGTGAAGGAGATGATAAGAGCGATGAGGGACGAGTGCAGAAGAGGTATGGGAGAGGTAAAAGAGCAGGGAAGGGAAGTGAAAGAAGAGCTGGGACGGCTAAGAGGGGAGGTAAGGCAGGCGGAGGAAAGATGGAGAGAGGAGAGAGAGGCGATGGAGGAGAGAATGTGGGAAATGGAAAGAAGAATGGAAGAGGTGGAAAGACAAGAACAGGAGATAGAAAAGATGAGTTGGAGGGTGGCAGCGCTAGAGACAGGGAGAGGGGCGAGGGTACGGGGGAAAGAAGAGAAGGAGAGAAAAGGGGAGAGGAGAACCAGATAGGGAGAAGGATAAGAGAGATAGAAAGGAAATTAGAGATGAAGGAGAGGGAGGAGAGAAGGAGAAACATAATAATAAGGGGAGTAAAGAAAGAAGGGACAGCAAAGGAGATGGCAGAGAAAGTAATGGAAAGAATAGGGGCACAGGGGGGGGGGGGGAGTAGAAAAAGCGAGGGAAATAGGGAGAGGAGCAGAACAGGAGAGCGAAACAATGATAATGGTAAGGTTGGAAAGCAAGGAGAGGAAAAAGGAGATAATAAACTGGAAAAGGGAACTAAGAGTAAGGAAAGACAGAATAGAGGACGACCTGACATGGATGGAGAGAAGGATGCAGTGGAGATTAAAAAGAATAGGGGAAGAGGAAGAAAGGAAAGGGAAAAGGGTGAGGGTGGCGTACGGAAAGATAACAGTGGAGGGGACAACTTGGATATGGGTTGAGCAGGAAGAGAAATTAAGGGATTGGAGGGGAAGAGAACGGGAGGGGGATTAGGAGGGGGGATCGAGGGAAGAAGAAAGGGGCGAGAGGAACGGGAGAGGGGAACCAAAAAACGAATAGAAAGGGGGGGAGAAGAGAAGGGGAAGACGGAGGACAACAGAAAAAAAGGGGAGCGATGGAAGATAGCATTTTGGAATGTGGCGGGACTCTCAAACAAGGATAAGGAGTTTCGGAAAGAATTAGAGAAATGGGAGGCGATGGTGTTGATGGAAACATGGATAGAGGAGAAAGGATGGGAGAGGATAAAAGAAAGATTGCCAAAGGGATACGTATGGAGGGCGCAGTGGGCGAAAAGAGGAATAGGAAGGGGATATTAATAGCGGGGGATATTAATAGCGGGGGATATTAATAGGAGTGAGAGAGGAAATGAATCCGGATAAAAGAAAAGGAAGAAGGGAAGAAGAAGGGATGATGATGGTGAAAATAGGATCGGGGGAAGGGGCATGGACAATAATCGCAGTGTACGTGAACGGGGACATAGAAAGGAAGATAGAGATTTTAAGGGAAGCAATGGAAAGGCAAGAAGTAGAAGGAAGGGTTTTAGTGGGGGGAGGGGGACTTCCACGCAAGGACAGGAGGAGAGGGAGGACGAGGAAAGGGCGATGAAGAGGACGAGGCGGAGGGAAGGAAATCGAAGGACAGGAAAACAAACACGGAAGGGACAAAACTAATAAAAATGATAGAGGAGGTAGGGTGGGAGATTTTTAATCGAAATATAAAGGGAGATGAAGAGGGGGAGTTCACATACACAGGGGGGAGAGGGGAGACAGTAATAGACTATATAATAGGAGATAGAAGGACAAGGGAAGGGGTGGAAAGTGTGCGAGTCGGAGACAAGTTGGAGTCGGACCACCACCCGCTTATAGTGGAGATAAAAAGGGGAAGAAAAGAGAGGACGACACAGGAGGAGAAGAAAAGAAGGGTAGGAGGGAGGAGGTGGTCGGAAAAGATGAAGGAGGGATACAGGAGAAGGATTGGAGGGGTAGAAGAAGAAGGAGAAGACAGGCAGGAAAGGGTAAAAGAAATAACAGAAAAAATAAAAATAGCGATAAAGGAGAGCGAAGAGGAAGAGGGCAGAGAGGGGAGGACAACAAAAGAAGGATGGTGGGACAGGGAATGCAGAGGTAAAAAAGAGGAGGTAAGAAAAGAATTAAGAAGGTCGGGGAAAGGAGAAAGCACGAAGGAAAGATACAGAGAGAGGAAGAGGGAGTATAAGGAGATGTGCGAAAAGAAGAAGGAGGAGGAGAGAGATAGAATGATAAGGGAAGTAGCAGAAGCGAGAACAGAGAACAAGGTATGGGAAATAGTGAATAGGGGGAGGAGGGTACGGAAAAGGGCGAACGAGAGCATAAAAAGGGAGGAATGGAAAAAATACTTCGTGGATCTGTTAGGAGGTGTAGAGAAGAGGGAGGGAAGGGGAAGTGGAACAGGAAGTAGAAGGCGAGGAGACGAGGAAGAAGACATAAGGGAGGAGGAAATAAGAAGGGCGGTAGAAAAAAGTAGGGAGGGGAAGGCGATGGGAGGGGACGAAATACCAAATGAGGCTTGGAGATGGGGGGGAGAGAAGACGATAAAATGGGCGGGTGAATATGCAGGAGAGTATGGAGAGGGGAGGGATAGCCAGAAGAGTGGAAAGAGGGATTAATTGTGCCGATTGTAAAGAAAGGAGAAGGGGCGAGGGTGGAGGAGTATAGGGGAGTTACATTAATGCCCTCCATATACAAGATATACGCGACGATTTTGGCCAAGAGGTTAGAAGAGGAGTGGAGAGAGGAAGAAAACTGCCACAGAATCAAACAGGCTTCAGAAAAGGGATGGGAACCATCGATAATATTTATGTATTAAATTATACAGGGTGAGGCACATAAAGTGTTAGAGAGCAATAGCACTCAAACTATTGATCATATCCAAAAATGTTTCAGACAAAAGTTTCAGTGTTCGAGAAGGCCGTCATACTGGACCACCCTATTTTTTTATCGATGGAGGCGCTGTGGCTACGTCAAGGTCAACTCCACTTTTTTAAATGGAACCATGTATTTTTTTTCCATGACATTATTACCGATTTTAAGACGAATTCAGCGACCTACATCACAAGGTCATTCTAGTCACGCAAAGTATGAAAATAGTCGAAAAATCGAAAAATATCGGAATAATCACTTTCAAAGGATCCAATAACATTGGTTTGGGTCGACCTACAGAAGATGCTCGAAGTGATGACCCTCGACTTATAAACACTTGTTTGATCGCTGTTTTCATTTCTTACTATACCAATGTTTCTTATCGGCAGCAAGTATGCATTTTCTGTTGACATGTCAGTTAGTCACGCATTACGTTCTAATGTGAGTACATCGGATCGCGAAAATGAACTTTTTATGGGGTTTTGTCAAAGAACGCGTAATGGCAGTAGCGCCTACCACGCCTGACGACATGAAAGAAAGAATACGCCGAGCATGTACCGAAATTACACCACAAATGTTGGCTAAAGTTAGACGGTCTATTCATCAGCGAATTAACAAGTGCTTACAAGTCGAGGGTCATCACTTCGAGCATCTTCTGTAGGTAGACCCAAACCAAGGTTAGTGGATCCTTTGAAAGTGATTATTCCGATATTTTTCGATTTTTCGACTATTTTCATACTTTGCGTGACTAGAATGACCTTTTGTTGTAGGTCGCTGAATTCGTCTTAAAATCGGTAATAATGTCATCGGAAAAAAAATACATGGTTCCATTTTAAAAAGTGGAGTTGACCTTGACGTAGCTTCAGCGCCTCTACCGATAAAAAAATAGGGTGTTCCAGTATGACGGCCTTTTCGAACACTGAACACTTTATGTGTCTCACCCTGTATAATAGGAAGACAGGTGGCGAAAAAAAGGGGAATGCTGGTCACGATTTTCGTAGATCTGAAGGCAGCATTTGACTCGGTAGACCGAAGCGTGTTGTGGGAGGCAATGGAGAGAAGAGGGATAAGGAAGGGACTAAGAGAGAGAGAGAGAGCAAAGGAAATCTACGGGCAGACAAAAAATAGGGTATTGGTAGCGGGGGAACCAGGAGAAATCTTCTGGACGGAGAAAGGAGTTAGACAGGGGTGCCCGTTAAGCCCAATGTTATTTAATATATTGACGGCGGACATGGAGGAAGAGATGAGGAAGGGGGAATGGGGAGGAGTGAAAGTGGGGGGTAGGAAGATATATACGTTAGTATATGCAGATGATATAGTGGCGATGGCGGAGAGAGAGGAGGATATGGAAAATATGTTAAAGAGAATGGAGAGTTATTTTGAAAGGAAAAGGCTGCAGGTAAACGTAGACAAAACGAAGATAATGAGGTTCAGAAAAGGAGGGGGGAGGTGGATAAAGAAGGACTGGAAATGGAAAGGAGAGAGAATGGAAGAGGTAAAGGAATTTAAATATTTAGGGTACGTTTTCAAGAGAAACGGAGGTCAGGAGGCGCAGATAAGGGACAGAGTGAGAAAGGCAGGCACAGCGATGAGGCAGGTATGGGGAATAGGGAAACGGAAATTCGGGAAGGATGTAGGAAGGAGAATGTGGCTTTTTGACACGATGGTGTGGACGGTAATGGGGTATGGAGCAGAAATATGGGGATGGGAGGAAAGACAGAGGGTAGAGGCGGTGCAGGAGAGGTTCAGTAGGTGGGTTTTGGGGCTGGATTGGAAGACGCCGGGATACATGGTTAGGGAAGAAATGAAAAGGGATAAGATAAGGACGCTAGCAGGGAGGAGGGCATGGAAGTACGAGGAAAAGCTGAGCAAGGGGGGGGGGGGTGAACTAGCGAGGATGTGCTGGGAAGAGAGAGAGGGCTAAATGGGAAATAGGCAGAGAGGAATTCAGAAGGGAAGAAGGGCAAACAGAGGGGGCAGTGCAAGGGCGGGAGAACGAGGGGTACGAACGGAAGGAGAAAGAGGATAGAACGGACCAAGAAAGGGAAAGAAGAGAGAGGATAGAAAACTCGAGGTACAACCGTAGCTATAGGGAAATCAGGGCGGAAGGGGTGCCAGAGTACCTAAAAGTGGGTTGGAGCGAAGAAAGGTATGTAAGAGTAGCCAGATTTAGACTGGGAAACGAAATGAGAGAAGGGAGGTACTGGGAGACGGAAGAGGAAAGAGTATGCAGGTGCTGCCGGGAAGAAACGGAGACGTGGGAACATATAATAGATAGATGTGGCGGGGGAACAGGGGAAGAAAGAGGAATAGGAGAATGCATCAAGGAAATACTGGATGAAAAAGAACGAGGGGAGGGATGGATGAAAAGGTTAGAAGAGAGAAGAAAGGAAAAGGAAAGACAATTAAGGGAAGAAGAAAAGAAAGAAGTAACGCGGAATGAAAGAGGAATGGAGGAAACGGAAGTCGGAGAGAGGAGAGAGGACAGAGAGATAGTTTTAAGTTGTAGGATGAGTTGAATAAGGCGGAGGGGCGGAGCGAAATAGTTTTAAGAGCGCGGCGGATAGTATTGAGTAGAGATAAGCTAGATTAAGAGGTGAGAAGAGCAAGAGAAGAACTGTACGGAAGTCCTTGTAACCCCGAGGGGAACAATAAAGAATTACATACATACATACATACATACCTAAGAAATACTTAAAAGGTTAAAAATTTATAAAATGGGACACTTCAGAAAAAAATAGAAATTTTACACAAAATTATCCTTTTTTTTGCAATAATGGAGTACATTTTGACCCCGATTTTCATAAACAAGTTAGTATAAGTTCAAGGTAATATGATTATTGAGTTGTGTGTACAATTTTAGTACGATCGGTCAACTCGTTTTAATATTCGGTGAAGTAAAAAGTTCTAAGCGTTTTCCGCTGGATGTCTTTAGTGAGCCATATCTCACGATGTATACATCGCATCGGGTCATACTATACGGCGATTTAATGGTGACATTACGCTTCGAAAAAAGTCCTTTGACAGTTTTATGTTTGGTGAAGCCAGTTGTGTGTTACAGCGTTCCAAAATGGAGGTAAAAAGAGAGAAAATTCGATACATTCTTCAGTACCACTACGACCAAGGTGAACAGGCGGAGCAGGCGGCCAAAAAAATTTATGCTGTTTATGGACACAATACAGTATCGAATGCAACAGCAAAGCGGTGGTTCCAACGATTCCGTTCTGGTAACATGGACGTCGAAGATGAGGCACGCTCTGGTAGGCCAATCGTCGAAAATGTCGATAAAATCATGGAAATCGTCGAGTCGGGCCGGCATGTGAGCACTTATTCCATTGCCCAGGAACTGAAGATTAGCCAGAAAACCGTTTGGAACTGTTTGCATAAGGCTAGTCTCAAGAAGAAGCTCGATGTATGGGTGCCACACGAATTGACGCAAAAAAACCTTTTGGACCGAATTGATCCCTGCGCTTCTTTACTGAAACGTACCGAAATCGACCCATTTCTGAAGCGGATGGTGACTGCTGATGAAAAATGAGTCAAATACGAGAACAACAGCCGAAAGAGATCGTGGTGCAATCGCGGTGAGCCGACCGAAACGATCGCCAAGCCCGGATTAACGGCCAAGAAGGTTTTGCTGTGTGTTTGGTGGGATTCGAAGGGAATCATCCACTATGAGCTGCTCCCATCGGGCCAAACACTCATTTCGGACCTCTATTGTCAACAACTGACCAGATTGAAGCAGACGATCGACCAGAAGCGGCCAGAATTGGCCAATATGAAGGGTGTTGTTTTCCATCAAGACAACGCCAGGCCGTACACATCTTTAACGACGCGCCAGAAGCTCCGAGAGCGTGGATAGGAGGTTCTATCACACCTGCCGTATAGTCCAGACCTGGCACCAAGCGATTATCACCTTTTGAAGCATTTGCAAAATTTTCTTGATGGTACAAAACTGGCCTCAAGAGAGGCTTGTGAAAATAAGCTGGTCAAGTTTTTTACCAATAGGGACGAGGACTTCTTCAATCGCGAAATTATGAAATTGCTTTCCAAGTGGACAAAAGTTATCGAACAAAACGGCCCATATTTGATCTAAATCGGATAATCTTATCTATGTTAATTTCATCATCGAAATAAAGCGAAAAAACGCTCAGAACTTTTTCCTTCATCAATATTATGTTTCTCACAAACTTAAAACATGTATTTTTGAGAAAAACGTGTTTAAAGTTTCGAACTACGACCCACGTAGAAATTTCAATAGGGTCCGATTCGGGACGCTTTTAGGTTGCCGGACTGCCCCGGTAGGGCACTTATAAGGGATCCCGATAGCGCCCTGATAGAAAGTTTAACGTTCTGTCACATATGGGCCTTATCTGCCTGCCTGATCAGGCCGTTATCCGGTTGCCTCACCAGGCGTTTATAATGCTGCCTGATCAGGTCATTATAATGTTGCCTGATCAAGCCCTTATTATACTTCCTTATGTAGGCAGTACACATACATGCTCGTACACATACGCACTCCACAATATATTCATACAAGGCCTAGAATGTATTTGTCAATATAATTTTTATTACGGAAAGTTACAAAAAAGGTTATAATCAGATTAATTAAAGATAGTATAGAGATCATTACGATTAATGTTCCATTTATGTTTTATGTTGAAGTATTTTTATTCCGAACCGCCCGGTTCCCTCCTAATCTTTGACATTATCAATTACTTTTCTCACGGATTGCCCCAAATCTTTTGACGGAAAATAGAGGAAAATATACGCTCGTTCAATTCAAACGTCACGTAAATTATTAGTTCGTATTTTTCGGACATGAACTTGGTGAAAAAAATTTTTAGGAACTTAAGCATTAATAACGTATTAAACGTCCATATATATTTTTAAGTTATACATATCTTGTTCACACGATGATGACAGATTTTGTTCTGTGTTTTCAGATTTCGAAATACAGCGGAATCTTCTAACACGCATCCGAGTTGCATAACGTTTTTTTTTCATCACGATCCACAACACCTTTCAAAAATATCAAAACTTCAAAGTTAATATGCTGCTGAATGAAAATGTCGACGTAGGATATCGGAGGTTATGTGCGTTGGTGGAATGCTGAGGCAGTTGTGAGGCAAGCCCCAATAGGACCTTATTAGGTCAAGCCCTAGTAGGGACATATCAGTATTGTCTGATTTACGGGAGTAAAAAGATACCCTGATCAGGCCGTAGTAACCTTACTGCTACCTGACGGCTACCTAGCCGTCTTACTCTCGTACTACGGTTTCATCGATCCGGTCGGCATCCGGCACCGACCAGGCGTGCTCCATTACGGCATTCCAGATCTCAGCATGATAGCGGCCTGATCACTGTTCAGGCTGCCTGATCAAAATTTCTAGTCGGGGAAAACTCAATGATTTCAGTGACTTACTGACTAATTACTTACTTTACCGCCGTACTCTTGATATATTTAACTAATATTTTACGTAAAAATAAAAAAAATCTATTTTTTTTATGCCGCTACATGTATTACGCCCCTTAAGGATCTTTCTCATAAAAATTGACTGCGAGAAATAGTCAACCGTTTCGTTACTTTCCCGTTCCTGCAAACATCCGCAGTACAGAAACCAAAATGAATTTCATTATCGAATGATAATTTTAATTTGCAAAGCCTGTCGGAATTCGTCAAAAAAAAGGAAACAAAAATCCCACAAATTATTGCGGAAAGCAGTTTTGATAGGAATACTCTCTTCCGCAAAAATTTATTCGCAGCCTCCCCGTTGGCGAGGAATGATTAGTCATTAATTTTTTTCCAGGCTCGGCCTCAATCACCGACGTCTCTGTGTGTTCCCCGGGAGTTTAATATTTACAATCAAATGGTATCGCAGAAATACGTACGCGCCGACGAAAACTTGGCCCTTAACGAGCCAGAAGTATGTGTATCGTTGTCTCGCGGGCTTGCCCCGCGGCAGCTCCTTCGTAATTGAATCTAAATATTAAAGCTCTTTACGAAGAATATACCGAGTTGGTGGAGAGAAAGCAGGGGCCGAAGAAAAGAGGATGAAGTGCTTTGGCGCCGTTCGCGAGAGTCTTACACACGGGGTGACTCGATTTTTCCTCCCATTTTCCTCCTCTCTCTCTCTCTCTCTCTCTCTGCTCGCACTTTCTCTCTCTTTTGCTTCTCTCTTTACCGTTTCTGGACCCTTCACCAACGTGCAAAACTTTCGAGACACTAGCAGCACGTGCTTTAAGCCATCTCCACACTTACCAACCCCTATATATATACACACACATACAAATATATATATATATACTCGCGCTCATTCCCTCTCTTGGCGGGCAAATAACCTCGTCGTTTAGAGAAACGCGAGACACCGACCGAAATTACGTCGTGGCTCTTGCTAGTCTCCTCTCTCCCCAAACCCCTTAAAAAGGGTTGCGGACCCTTGCAGTTATCCTTACAATCCCACACCCGTAAATACATACCCACCCCCGCATATATATATACATATGTTAGATATACGTATTAATGTATATATATATATACATATATATATACATTAATACGTATATGCGGACGTTTCGCCGTGCTGAATTCTCGTACAACCGCACTTGTCGGACTCGGGACTCATTCAAAACTTCCACAACAACCGCGCCGTACCGTGCTGCGCTTCTCTGCCACGTATTTTTGTTATTTGCTGGCTTACGGACGAAATCCCATACGTGTGTTACTTATATAACGTCTGCACACGTACGCACATACGGATTATACAGCGAATTACGGTACAGCTATTACGTACAGCGGTTTTGGCAAGATAATATATATATATGCCGACCGCATAAAAATGAACACAGGATAATTCAACATGTAAAACTATAGGATATACGCCTTTTTCGATGTTAATGGTCGATGCGTGTATCGCGTATAAGGAGGCATCTCACGTTTAACTCGTATTTAAATAAAATGCCTGGTCTTTCGCATAACTCACCACGAGTATTCTCCCGCGTATACCTTTGACCATGGCTGTAATCATGTAAATACATGTGTGTGTGTGTGTTTGTGTGTGTGTGTGTGTGTGTGTGTGTGTAGGTATATATATAAAGGGTGTCTCAAAATGATCTGACATTTTAAATTGCGCGTCATTTTTTTTGTGGCGAACATAGAGTACTAATCTTTGACAACCGGCATCAGGACGTATTGAGGTTTAGTCATGGAGAATTACACGATCGAGCAAGGCATAGAAATTGTGAAAATGCAATGTGAAACAATGCAGTTATTGCAGACGAACTTTCACGGTCGTGTTATCTCGCCTCGCGGCGATGTGCATTGGCCACCAAGAACGTACGATTTGACGCAATTGGACTTCTCTCTTTGGAGTTTTCTAAAACGAAAAGTGTATGGCAATGATCCACAGACCATTCCGGAGCTCAAGGAAGCAATTGGACATACCATTAATGAAATTAGTCCGCAATTATGAGAAAAATGTTATTGAAAATTTCGTCAAAAGAGTGAACGTTTGCAAACAGGGACGAGGCGGCCATTTATCGGATATTGTGTACCACACATAACCTCTATGTTTGTACCTTATATTAAAATAAAAATATTCGTACTTTTCAAATAAATAATACGTTTTATCAATAAATAAAAATGTCAGTTCATTTTGAGACACCTTTTATATGTATACACATGCATGCCTATATAGAAGGGGAAAGTATATTTTGAACTCGTTATATCTATGTATTGTTCAGTTCAGCATATATGGGTGTTCAGAGGACGATCATAAACTGATCGTTATATGAATATGCTTACTTTTGTCTAATGGAGATTTTAAAGACTTCTGGTCTTGCGTTATTTCTAGTGTGGGAACAATTGGCTCCTATGAGGACGCTCCTTGAAGTCGAATGTTTACAAAACCACCTTTTCCTATATACACGGTGGATCAATAACTATTAGCACCTTGGTTATCTTGGAAACTATAAGGTTCACAGAAATATTTGCTGAAATGAAATTGCACAGTACGAAAGGGGCCATCCGATAGCGATAATAGTTTTTTTGCAGGTGGAGGTACTTCGGACATTTGAAGGTCAACTCCATTTTTTTAAATGGATCGGTATGTTTTTTTTTCTGTATCATGAAAGAGGAGCTTAAAACGCGTTCAACGACCGATAACATAAGGTCATTGAAGGTCATAGAAAGTACAGAAAGGCGATAATACTTACAGTTTCGGTAGTAAATAAAATTACTACGTTTATAGTAAGATAAACGCCTTTCTGTACTTATTTTTCAAAATTTTGAATATCGTTCTTGACATTTGATGAATATTTAATGAGAAATTGTAAGAAAAAAAACGTTTTTTTTTTCAAAATTTTTAATTTTTTTTAACTTTGAATTTTTTTTCGAGATTTTATGTTAATTCAAAATTGTGCGAAAAATAAGAAAATTTTGTTTTTTTTTTCATTTTAACCATCATCAATTGAGGTTTAAGGAGCAATAAAAGTGCTCCTTCACTTTTTGGTAAAACTTTGATAATTCGCGTAGAAAAACGGTTTAACCGATCCATTAAAAATTTTATAGGGTCTTTGGACATGTATTGAGCTCAAAAAAAAACCTGGAAACATTGGTCATTTTCGCAATATTTGCAAAGTTGAGGTGGATTTTCAAAAACGGCAGAAAAAATAATTTTTTTGTACTTTTTCAAATAAATATTGAGCTTGAAAAAAAATTCCTCTAAAATACCAAAAGGAACTTATAGAGGAGTTATTCAAGTTTCCGAAACCCACCTTCTGTTCGCTGTACGATCTGTACGAGTTCATGAGATATCGATGATCAATAAAAAGCTGACTTTTCATTCTATCGGCGATATCTCAGCGACAAATGGTCGTACAGAGAGCAAAAAAATACCAAATTGAAGCTAAAGAATCAGGCTAAAAAACCGACGCATTTATTTAGTCAGGAAATTTTTTTTGTAGTCCATGGACGAGGTTGAAAAAAAAATCGAAAGTTTTTTTCTCGCGCTATTTCTTATGGAAGCGCCGAGCGTGATGCTCAAAAAAAAAAATTCTCCACGCGATTCTTAAACTAGAGATTTTAAGCTTCAAAATGATTTTTGTCCCCCCGATACGACCATTTTTTCACGAAGTTACGGCCTTTCAAAAATCACTGAAAAAAATGTGAAATTTTTCCGCTCGTTTCATTTTTTTTTGTGACCTCCAAAAGGATAAAGGTTCGTAGGTTCAGGTCCAAAGCGCAACTGAACCTGCGAAACCCCAGGTGGGCCTACTTCGAGCGCTCCCGCAGAACCTACCGGCCCCTCTTTCGGCCTACTGTAGGCGCACTGTAGATCCTCTGGACCCTCCATTCAGCCTGCTGTACTCGCACTGTACACCCTCGGGACTCTCCATTGAGCGAAAACATATTTATTTCGTCATCGAACGGATTACCGATCAGGCCACAATGGAGTGTTGATGGAGGAGATATCGAATTTTGACTCAAAGCAGGTTAGGTGGGGTCGAGGCAACGGACTTGAGATCGAAAGCAGGTTGAGGAAGCCTGTGTTCCTCACGTTTCACTGAAACGGGGGTCGAAAGACGGTTTGGAAGGACTAACTAAAGAGGCTACACCGCACCAAATGGAGGCCTCTTCATGGCCCTGACTTCGACAAATGGGGTTTAGTAGGTTCAACGGAGGCTAGTGGCATTACAAAAGAAATGAGTCCTGCGAGTGTTCAGAGGAGGTTATAAATTTTGACTCGGGTGTACTTTTCTTGTGATTTTTTCACTTGTGTTATCGTTATGGAGTACACGATTGAGCAATAAATAAATGTCCAACTGCACACCAACGTAAATGCCTCAAATTTTGCTTGAAAGTTAAAAAAATAGGCTTGAAAGGATCAGTCATAAAAATTCAGATGACAAAGAAAAAGACTTACCCTAGTCTCAATGACTTCCAAATGCTTTTAAAAATTTTCTAAGCGGAAAGTACTTACACAAAAGAGACAAAGAATAAAAACCTACGATACAAGAATACTCAAATGAAAATTTGTTCAATTGCTTTTTTCTCGAAAACTAAAAAAGCTCACAGGGCATAGATGGGGGCGATTCGGATCTAGATTTTTCTTTTGGACGTCACTTTTCGGGCTACCCTGTATATATATATATTTATAATATCTGAATGTATAGAGAAAAGCGATTTTATATGTGTGCGTGTGTGTGAGTGTATACGCGTTGGTGCATATTTACGTATTTATTATCCTTATTCAGTCCTTGTCTATGCACTACAGCAAGCAATGCATTGCTTGAACATTCCACCGGCAGTGACACGCGTTGCTGCAATTAAAAAGTGGAATCGCTAATTACCGTGGAAAATAAACGAAATGAGAAATGATGGATGATCCTCTCGGGTCTTCACACCGCCTGCCTCATGCTTGAATCTCGGTGCTTTGGAAACACAGAAGACGTTATGACGATGAAGCCTCGTTCAAGGAGATATCTTATAACGCAGCTCGAGTCGGTAAACATTTTGAGATAAATTTAATGATACTTATTATGATGGAAAAACGAATTATTATCTCGATCGATGCATCGAAGTTTATGTCGTTCTTTTGCCTTCTGATCCTTTGAGAAGTCACCGAATTTGTATTTTTCAATGTAACTCGTATCCTTGCCTCGAAGGATTTGTACAGTGAAGGGGAAGCATGCGAGTAACCAAATGTCTACATCGCATCTATGAAGCAGACGAAGAGACGCGCTCGATTCTGTTTCGGCGCAGAAAACAGACACGCACGTACTATCAGACGGAATTGAGAGAGAGAGAGAGAGAGAGAGAGAGAGAGAGAGGCACACCGAGGACCGGAATCTAAAATAAATTGGCGGCAGCTGTTGGCTTCTAGTTTTGCGTTTGCGTTAGTGTCAGCATCGGTGTCCGTCACAGTCACTATATATATATATATATAGAGAGAGAGAGAGAGAGAGAGAGAGAATGGTGCTTTTGGTGAATTTCGACCTCGAGGACCGGTCTGATAGCAGTCAACAAAATTTTGTAAAAAGCAGTGTTTTCGAAATGGCTTTGAGACAAAAGCAAGCATTTTTATATATAGGTTTTTTCACGGACCGTCCTATCCTAAAAGCACCGATTTGTTTTGCTAAAATTAAGGGGGGAACCTGATTTCAAGTAACGGATAATACATGATATTTCGTCTTTTTTCTCAAGTTAAATAAAAACCATCTCTTCCAAATTCGTGCTGTATGTTTTATTTGACATTTTAACAATACAAAATAATTTCTTCATAGAAAAATAATATTTTTTCAATGGCCAAGCGTATCCATGTTTGTGGCGCGGTGCTGTTTCAATTGATGAGTTATGTGAACTTCAGCGATTGTAATTTTTTATATATATGTATGTATGCCCATAACATGATAAAAAAATCCTTCATATATGACCTTTAATCAAAGGGATTACATTTTTCTCTTTCTGTTCGAAAATCAAACACCATAAATCGTATTTTAAATCTAGCCATATTTAGTATTTCTATTTATTTATGATTTTTTATAAACTGTAAAAATCAATGTTTGATCTGTATTGAATTTATTTGTGATTTTTGCCTATTATTTTTCGACAAATTGATGGTTCGTTTCGGGGAGTGTAAGAATTAGAATGTATATCAGCTATCATTTATAAGTTCCTTAAGGTCGTAGTCTCGCCAAGGCGTTTTACTATAGATTTTTTAATTTATTTTGTGGACTCATTCAGAATACTATTAAGTGATTACCTGCAAAATTTCAAAAGGATTCACCGTTCCGTTTTCGCGATAATGGCAAACAAAGATTTCATGGTTTTGCACGTGTTCTTATGGGGAGCAGTGGAAAATTTCACATTCACGCAATAACTTCGAAACTTTTCTACAGATTTTTTTGTGTGTTAATTCTCAATTACAGAGGAACATATGACGAAGTGGGTAAAAAACAAATCATGAATTTTTACCGTCTGGTTTCAGAGACATAGCGATTTAAATTAAACAATGTCTAGCGACGCTAGCGCCACGAAGCGACTGGAGCAGACTAGAACTAGATTACAGTATTCTGAGCATATCCGTATACGCACAGTATCTACGTATTAATAGCCGGAATGGATAGTCCGATACAAAAGTGAGGGTTAGGTAAACATTATGTTATATTAGGTGTTTTCATCATTACTTTATAAGTTTTTACATCCCGATAAGATGCACAACCTACAATATAAGGATATTTCGCGATATTTCGAAGCTTTCATCGATTGAACGGAGAATAAACTTTTCAACGTGACTGCGGCGAGACTACTACCTTAAGGGGGGAGATACCTTTGCAAGGCTAAAAAATCGATGATTTTATGGAATTTTTTTGGAAGGAAAATAATTATTTGAGATTTTTGAAACTTTAACATTTCTTAGGGTATACTTTGATCTACCAAAGTATATTTTTTAAGTTACAAAAAAATTAAAAAATGGCTGAGATACTCCGCTGGCTTTGGAGCAGGTCAACTCGGGACTTTGAAAATGGCATACCCTCCGGTGTTCGTTGTTTTCATCTGAAACCAATAGGATTGACGCTTTTCATTGAAAACATTCATAGTTCATCTGTAATCCTAAAAAAACAAGTAAAAAATAAAAGATTGGACGAATTATAACATTTTTAAATAGACATTGCGATTTTTTATGACATTTTTCTTCTATTCTGATATGGAAAAGTACTTTTCTTAGGAAATTTCTCAAAACATTTATTCTCATAGAATAGGTAGTGATGTTGTTCAGTCATGTACCCAATTTGGTTAATATTGTTTGAATAGTTTTTGCGTGAGGATGTATGCCCATTTGAAAAATGTATTAGGTGTATGACTTAATTTTTACAGATTTTTTCTTCGAGCTTAAAATTATATTTCAAATAGAAATATTTTCGCGGTCTTTTGTGGCTTTGAAAGGTTCGGACGCAAGGTTTCAGAACACCGAACGACAAGTCTACACGAGTTACATAACCTCTTAGAATAGCAGAGTTTACAATGGCAACTGATAAACAGCACATTCGGCACTGCATTTTATACGAATTCCAACAAGGAAAAAATGCTTCTAAAGCACGGGAATCAATTTGTAGTGTTCTTGGTGCCGATGTTATGTCTTATAAAACGTGTAATTATTGGTACAAACGTTTTAGAAGTGGTGATTTCGATCTTAATGACCAGCCGCGCCCTGGACAGGATATGAAGGGTGTGCTTTATTACGAACTCCTGGAAACTAGTCAGAGGGTGACTACGGAACGCTACAACCCACAATTGAACAAACTGAGCGAAGAACTTGATCAGAAAAGGCTATTTACTGGGCAAGGAAGCAGGCAAGTCATACTGCTGTATGACAACGCTCGACCTTACGTTGCTCGCGCGACTCAGAAGACCCTCTTGAACTTGAGATGGGAAGTATTCCCGCACGCGGCATATTCACCAGACATGGCCCCATCCGACTACCATTTGTTCCAGTCAATGCAGCACGCCTTAGTGGTTAAACAGTTCAAAACGCTGGACGATGTGCGTAAATTCGTCGATGACTTTATCGCCTCGAAGCCTGCAAGTTTCATTCGCAACGGCATTCGTATGTTACCTGAGAGATGGCGCAAGGTCATAGAAAACGATGGACAATATTTTCAAGATTAAGTTCCTTGTACTCAATTTTTTTATATTACATAAATCTGCTGAAAAATCTGTAAAAATTAAGTCATACACTTGATAGTTTTGAGTAAAACGCGTTTAAAATTTGGTCACGGAAAAAGTCAATGATAACAATTACTTACCGGCTAATCAGCGATTCCAGGTCCATATACTTTCAGCTTCTTCGAAGAATTCCTTTTTTTCAGCGATTTGATTTTTTCGTGCTTGTCGAGCCTCTTCGGTCGAAAAGAAGCTGCGCCGCTCACGTTGATGCACCCGTCGAGCGTCGGCGCAGTTGGCGTAACTTTTGCACGGACAATGAGTTCCAACTATGATGTCCAATGTGAGCATGGTTTTCAAAATCCATATATATCCTTCGTTGAGTAGTCCGGCCGCAAGATAGGGTGCAGTCTCGACGATTTTCAGTCCAAAATGTAATTGCTTTGGAGCCAAGATCCAGATTATTGAGTTGAAACTTTCATGGGCATTTTGATTTTTTTTGAGAATGCTCAAAAATAACCGTGAACGCATTTGGAAACAAAAGAATATAAAAGATGGATCGGTAACGCACGACAATGCATGCAGTGCCCTCAAACGTCGGGAAATTGTGTCACGTTTGTGGTTATAACTTCCAAACGGCTTCGAATTTTGGTTTAAACTTTTAGTACGACATTTTTAAGACATTGGACTAACGTTTTATGGAAGATAAATCCATTTTTTGAAAGTTGTAAAGGTATATCCCCTCTTAAAAAAATTATATATTTGTATTTAATATCTATTATGTCTTGCTGATCTTTTTCTCTCTTTTTTCGTACATACAACTTTATATATAGAGAATGTCGCTTAGTACTTCTGTAGTTGCCCAATTGGAGAATATTCCCACCACTCCTGCCAATCGCCTTTTTGGGCGCCACTCTCTTCTCTTAGCTCTGTTCCGCTTTCTCTCTCTCTCTCTCTCTCTCTCATTCTACCTGACGTCTGGCACACTCTCATTTGCGTCCTTTTTCCCTCATCCTCTTCTATATACATCTTTTTGTTTTTATTTTTATCTTTATGTCCGTGACGTATATATGTTTTTTTTTGTACGCTATTCGACGTGGTATCTTTCGGAAGGATGGAGGGGGGGGGGGGGGGGGGTGAAACTGTCAGCGGCAGAGGGAGCGAGAGAGAAACGGGAGGCGTCGCGAGAGGAAAGACTGCGAAGTAAAACGGAAATAGACGGTCGCGAGAAACTTCGTTGCTCTTCTTCCGCGTTCCAATAATCACCAACCGTTGCTCACTGCGCAAACCTTCTTCTTCTTCAGTTTCTTATTCTTCCTCATCGTCACTACCAACACTCGTCTTCCACACTAGATTTCACTTTTTTTCTCTCTCTCCGGTCAGACTTTTACGAGCCTTTTGTTTCAATCTCAGCGAGATTGGCATTTGGGGGAATGAGATGGCGGGAATTCACAGAAAAAAAAACATATCTACCTTCGTCTCCTCTTATATTCTCGAGTCTTTTCTATTCCGACCTGTTGTTCGATGTTTCGAAATGAGAACTATGGTCGTGCTTTCCTTTTTTTTTGTTCGAACCAACTCGCGTTCGTTCGCAAGACTGCTGGGACACGGCAATTTGAATAGCTTGACTACCCAAAATTCCAATACGATGTACCATAACTACGGAATAGGAAAACGCATATTTCGCAAGTTCTTTTTTTTTTGCGCATTAATTCCTCGATTTGATGCATTATTCTGACATTACAGTCTTTCCTGTAGAAGAGTGATTGACGCGGTAAAATTGATGAGAAATTTCGTTGCTTATATTGGGTCTATGCATAATTCCGTAGTGAAAATCGAGTAAATTTCAAACGCAAAATATTTACAAAAAAAACCGTTTTTAATCAACTAAAGAGGATAAGGTGGTACAGGAGTACGCACCGAAGCTTCAAAGCGGTGAAAAAAAGACAGATACATTATACGAATCAGTTTTTTTTTTATTGAAAGAATATCTAGCATTCTAATTAAGGCGTCTTCTCACTTTACAATTTAAAAAAAATAATTTTTTTTTATAACATTTTTCGAAAGTATACATATCCAAAAGTATCATACTAAAATTTTATGAAGATCGGAGGAGTCTAACTGTATTTTTGTGTGACCTTTACTTTACTACCTCAGCACGTTCTTCTGCTCCGCTCGAAGGGGTGCCGCGTACCTGGCTTTATACACTTGAGCAGTTACTACCTTTTATGAATGTAGTGCCCCTGCTTAATTGTAAGTCTATTCATTTATGGTCGTTTATTCTTCGAATTGAATCTTTACACGTGCATTTTTGGAGGGAAAAGTAATTGAAAACGACGCTATACTGCTCTTTCAATATCAGTCGAGTTTGAAACTTCGAAACGGCAACATCTTTGCGCTCATGATTCTTACAATGGATAAAAAGTCCTCGCGACAAAATTCTTCATGGAGATGTCCAGGTTCGAGAGCCAAAAAGCGAAAATTTCAAGGAGTGCGAGTGATAGTGAGCGTATACGCGTAGCGAACCACCGGAGCTCCGGTGCCTCAAAAGAAGCCAGAACAAAACGCAGAAACGCTATTTCAGATGAAAATGAACACTATGAAGAAGTAGAAGGCATACTCTATGGTGCAGGCATCGTTGATTAAGCACAGGTAAGATTTTTTACGATTTATCTTAAAAAAAAAACTTTAAACGCGTTTTTCTCGAAACAACGTTGTTCGACGGCTTGTTGATAACATCTTTGAAACTACTGACCCGATCCTTATGAAATTTTAACCACATATTCGTTACAACTATACCTATAGCGCACATTAAGGATTTTTTTAAATTTTGATATTGACTTTTTTTACCAAAAACGGTGAAAAAATACGTTTTTTTTGTTTTTTCGAAAAATGTTCGCCATTTTGATATTTTTGCATATATAAAAAATCGTATGATATGCGCTATAGCCATTAACATACTGAATCTAAAACCGGTTGATTTTTTTGTTTCAGATTATCCATCTCTGGGATTTCATCAACAGCGCAGACCTACAATTTTTTTAGCACATTTTTTTAACTACCATTTTCGTCTATAAATAGTGACTTAAATAAATTAAAAAAAAAAATGCTTCTGTATTTATTAAGTGTAACAACTTTTATATCAATATCTATAATATAAACCTATCAAAAAAATTCATGAAAATAGCATTTTTAGCGTCTAAAGTGAGAAGACGCCTTAAATTATAAACGACAATTGGGAATCTTAATTTTTTTTTAATAACAAACTAAAAACTACAAAAAGGGATTTGCGAACTCTTAGGTATACAGACACTTAAGCGTACGCATGAGCGTCGATAAGAGTACGCAAACCTCAATCGACACATAAAGCGCAAATAATGTTGCTCACATTTGATCGAGAGCGAGAGCGAGAGCGAGAGAGAGAGAGAGAGAGGGTGAGAGAGGGAGGGAGGGAGAGAGGGAGAGAGAGAGATAGAGAGAGAGAGAGTATTTTCAAGAGAGAGTATTTTGACCATAGACTTCGGTCGGTAGCCCGTTTGCTTCGGGACATGCCAAAAGTAAAAAAAAAACAATCTTTAACAACAGTCGTATAAGAGTACGCGCTTACTCCTACACACCTAAGCACTTATACGACCTGCACATTTTAACAAACATGACTCTTACTGCGATTTATTGATGGGATGCGAAATTTCTTTCATTTTGAACAATAACCTTAGCAAACCGGCGTACGAAATTAAGAGTTGTTTTTGACGAAAGTAAATTGTATTTCGGACTTATAATGCTTTGAAAACGTCAAAAATAAATAAGAAATTGCAACCTAAACTTCAAACTTATCTTGCGTCTCCGTTTTATTCGACTTTTCATTCATACATTGAATTCCAATTGGGGAATACTGAATAGAATCCAGTGTACGAGCATCACGTTTCGATCGGTCGATCGGTCGACCGCCTAGACGATTTTAGTAGCCCGTGAGAGTAAAATCAATTAAGGCGGGGAACCACTTTAGAAGACCGAAAATTAGATGATTTCTTGGATGTTTTTCATTGTGAAAAAAAAACAGAAATTTCCGCAACTCTGACAAGAATTTATTCATATTTTCATACATATCTGGTAATTTTTTCAAGTTATTTAATGCATTAATTAAGGTGTAATCCACTGTGTCCCTTGGCGTGTCCTCATCGTCGTTGTCGATTTGTGGGAATTGTGCAGCTCGCAATTCGCATCTGAATAGTCCAACAAATGTTTATACATGCTTGAGATGTTTGTTAAGAACATGAACCTAAATTTTGAAAAAAAATCGAGAATTGAATGTTGGAACGTGTTTGAAAAATAATGATCGATTTTTAGCATTTTTTTCCTGGCATTTTGCAATAATAAATATGTTTTGAAACAATCTAATCTTTCCAACTTTAGTTTCATGTTTTAATAAATTATATTTTGTAAACGTGTTCCAAATTTAAAGATTATCCATCAATTAGTTTTTGAGTTATGATTCTCGCAAATTGAAAAAATGTCCTTTCGGGAAAAACACGTTTAAAGTTTCACAAATGAAAAACTCAAAGTCAAATGTGTTTAATAAAATGATAAAGTGTCTTACCGATTAATTAGCGATTCCAGCACCATACAGCAGTCCTTCCTCTTCCTCTTGCAACTCATTTGAAGCTTGCATATCCTCTTTACGAGCTTTTCCAGCTTCTTTTGTCTCTAATAAACTTTTTCTATTTTGCCGAGCCATGCGAATCTGATCCATTTGCTCGGCATATCCGTAGCTCTGTCTGCCAACTACGATTTGAAGTTCATTCATAACCCTGAGTAGGGCTGAATTTTCTTCATTGAATAAAATAGCAGCAAGAAATGCCGCCACGTCGATTATTTTGTACCCAGAATGGTGATGTTTTGGAGCTAATCGCCAAACGGTCGAGTTTGGGTGATGAAAACCCAAATTGGGGTTATGAAAACCTAAACAAACCCAAACAAACAAACCGAGTCGAGCGGAGAGTCTTTATCATTTATATACATACCGTTAGAAGGAATCCGAATATCGTTTTGAAATGTTCAAGGTGTATTCTTAAGATATTTTGCTAACGATTTATGAAGTAAATAAAAAATTGATTTTTCGAAGCATCTAAAGTGGTTGCCCGCCTTAAACAAAAATTACGAAACATTGCGATTTTCTGTGAATCAATGTTTTCTACTATTAAGGCCAGGTGTCACACGTCCAGTCAGTCAAAATCCTACTGCCAAGTTTTCTCCTAGACGGATCATATTTCGGGCAAAAGAAGAGAAAGCCGTTGTTCGTCGTTCAACAGAGCGGAACGTGTTTCTTTTCTTTTTCCCAAAAATCAACCTTTTCAGAAATCATTGGGAGTCTGCAAATCAGTTATCCCTCTCGAACGTATGGGCGTGGCATGACACCTGGCCTCAATGCGATAAAACCGAACCATCGGTCTTGTTTAACAGACGACAATTTAACGTCCTGTTTGCGCATCGCAGTTAGTTCTTATACACTGTGCAATATGAAAAACTTGTGAAGAATTTGCAGTACCACACATCGAGCCAAAACACACAATATTTAGAAATGAATGTAAAAAATAAACGAGTGTTAAGTTATTTGATCGATCAAGAATTTTCTGTGAGAGCTTTGTAAAACTAGTTTAGGCATTTTTCATCGCATAAATATGTTTGGATTTGTTTGGGTTCAAAACTGTTGCTGGCGGTAGACCGCCAGAGATATTTTGAATCGTGTTGTCGACCGCACACTTCAATAGTTTGGCCACCCCTGTTTTGTATAGGTATTCAATGTGACTACCGATTGGATATCAGGAAGTAGGGACAAGCATAAGAATCTGATTGGATCCCTACAACAATTTCTGCACCGGATACCTTATTTTTTGGTATTTCGGCTATATTAAATTTTTTTCCTTTATTCACTCATCAATAAATTATGCGTACGTTGTTCTTGCATCTTTCAGGCGCTTATCAATGCTTATAAAAAATTGTATAAACAAAATACTCACAAAACAGCCTGACAGACTAGAGAGAAACTAACTCCGAAGGATGCAAAAAGCCGAATTAAACAATATTTCAAACCGTAATACTGCTAAATTTGAGGATGCACTCTCTTCGTATTTTCCGTACGTGTGACTCTTGCATATGTACGACGCAATATTTTTGAGAGAGAGAGAGAGAGAGAGAGAGAGAGACGTGGACGTAGTGCAAGCTCCCCGAAACACAGGATGAGCCAACTTACTCACGCCCGTTATCCCTCTCTATGAGGGGGATACAGAGAGTACACCACCGTTGTCCTCCCCCCCCCCGTTCCGCCCGGGGCCGTTATACGGACCTTAACAAGCCTCCGTGCCGTTTGGGGCCAAACCAGCCAACCAGCTAGGCAAGCAGAGCCAGCCAGCCGGGCGCCTGGTTTTCGGGCGTGAAAGCGGAACACACCGCGTCGTTTCCGGATTGCCGTTGTATTCCTTCTCTTTCTCTCTCTCTCGTTCTCCTTACCATCTCCTGCCCTTTGTCTCTTTCTCTCGATCTCTGTTTCGTCATATATACATCGTCCTTACAAGTTTCCCGTACCACGTACTTGCAAATGTACCCAGAAGCATCCTCCCTCCGCGCCACTCGCTCCTTCTCGCTCTTCTTGCTTCTTTACCTTTTATTCGCTCTCACTCTCTCTCTCTCTCTCTCCCTCTCTCTCTCTCTCGCTGCTTCTATCTCTTGGTAGGACGAGGATTTACGATGCGTACTAACTAATCGAATCACGAAGCACCTAGAAGTTGCACGATACTAAAAAGAAAGAGAATCATTCTGTACGCGAGTGTCCCGACCATCTGGGACCGACAATACAGTGATAGACCACTTAAGCAATGAGTCGGAAAGAAAAAAAAATTGATGTTCCGTAACTCTTTCCGCAAAACGCCTCTTCGCACAAAAGTTTCGACTCTTCGTTTACAAATCACGTGAGAAAAAGTTGTTCGTTCGCTTTAAATGGATTTGGATGTTCACTTTAAATGGATTTGGGCGATATTGATGTAAGGAAAAAACCGTTGATCATCTTTCCTTCGATCTGGGACGTGTAGACGGGAGGAAGAAAAAAATTGTTACCAATTTTTCATCCAATTTTCTTCCAACTGTCACAGGATCAGCAAGTGCTACGTCATTATATTTCACGTAGAGATGAATCAATTAAACATCGCAATTTACATTTGTGTCTCCAATTAAACATGGAATTGGATTTGAAAAATCGCAATTGAATATACTCTATGCTTTAAATTTGAATACTGACGATCAGACTAATAGCGACGATTCGATTGAGTCTCCAATAAAAACAGCCTAATAAATGCCTATTTTTTCAGAGTCTTTCTCTCGAAACGTAGGCTAGATATCCGGAAATAACTTTTCGAGCTCGTTTCATACATATTTCAATTGCGCAAATTATCATGAGAAATAGGTGAGTTTGCAAAGCAGGAAATACACGAGTTCTCTGTTGACATCGTGATGCCGATTGAACTGTCTGATCTGATAAATCCAAGAAGATTATTCAGACCTACGTGTGTGCACTACCAACAAAAAATATTTAATTTAAATACGATTTATTTCAATCAAATAGATTTTTTCGAATATTTTTTTTTATTCAAGCTATTCTTTTTAAATACTAAATATATTCAAATTAAATGAATAAGGATAAAACACGATATATCGCATTAATACAAGAAAGGCATATAGGTTCATGGCATAAAAGTGCAGTGAAAAAAGTTAAATTGTTTTTTCCCCAACTAGGCTGTTATTTAGAAAAAAACGGTATGGTCGTGCCTTTTATTAACAGGCGCGATTATTTATGTATAGAAAGACTAACCCTTTTCCTTAACTGCAGATTGCTACAACAGTCTTCTAGTGAAAACAAAGTCATGAGATTTTTAAGAGACTGTATCGTGTATCATTTTGCCGTCTGTCTCTTTTGTCTTATACTATCAGATGAAACCAAATCACAGATTTATTAGGAATAAATAAAATATTTAGTTATTAGTCGATATCAAATCGATCTTGATTTGAATAAATAAATATATATAAAATAATAAATTTCAATAATAGAATGCAGTAGAAAAAATTTGGTTTCACGAAAAATATAGTTAATTCAGAACAAAAAAAAATCAGATAGACGCATCTAGTTAATATCAAAAGAATTTTTCTGCCAGTGTGGTTATCGCTCATACCACAGTAAAGTCGAAAAGTCAATTGGCCTACCTTAAACTCCCGGGAGTTTGAAAATAACGTTTCCAAAATGGGCTTCATTGGCACATATTTTTGTCAATAAAGAAACAACGAGTGGCTGTAAACTGATGATAGTTTTAAATCGGCTTGAAACAAAGAAATTTCGAGAAAAATGGTTTTGTTCCGCATTGATAATGTGGTGGGTCCATTTACGTTCCTGTTAAATTCGACCTGTTCGAAATTTCAACTTGACGTTTTAACCCGACATCCTTGAGATGTAGACTTGTATTTGGGAGACAAAAAATTGATTTCTGAAAACAAAAATCATAGGAGGGCATCCTTAAAAAAGTGTACTCAAGACTGCGCTGCAATCAGATCGAAGGATATTTTGGGTAGGATAGGGAGGGGCATGTTGAGCAGTCGGGTAAGTTAGGCAATCGAAATATCTGGAAAACTAAGCATCGCACGCGGGTGCATCGAATAGCGGAAAGAGATATATGGGGGGGGGGGGGGGGGGCACATCACGCTATCGCCCGTTGCCATGCGGAGCACGAGACGGTAACACGGGACGTTTCGTTATTTTTGCATCCAAAAGTAAAAGAAAACGTGATTGAGAGATTTTTTTTCTACCATTGTATGTTTCAAAACCTAACTAATTAACAAGCAACCGTTGGTTTATTACTGCATTGTACCAAATCATGTTGCATACGTCCGATTTTTTATGCAATTCTTAGTTTGCCCAATTTACCTCATACTAATACTCAATTTACTCCACTATCGGGGCAGGTTGAGCAAATATTGCCTTAGCCATTTGAGAGCAATTATCTGTGAAACAATAAGGATAACTGGAATTTCGTCTACAGACTTTTTTTCCCAGATAAATTTCCTATTGACCAAAGTAGGTTTCATTTGAATACGGCAGACTGTTAAGGAATTACACGGCGATAATTCCAAACTTGCTCAACATGCCTCTCCCTACCTTACAAATGTAATCAAATATAGCCATACGATGTGTTCAGTATGAAAAGGAGAATCCTAAAAACGCTTCATCGAGACCCAGTGTGATACCAGCTGATTTTATTGAAATCACTCGCTCGGGGGTGGCCAATAAGTGTATCGAATTAGTCTCTATGGATATTTCTCGTTTCTTTAACACTCTCACGACTCAGTACGCTTGATATCGTGTGCGCGGTCGCGTGCATCGACTTTTATACGCACGATGAAACGCAATTGAGCCTCTCTCTCTCTCTTTCTCTCTCTCTCTCTCTCTCTCTCTCTCTCTCTCTCTCTCTCTCTCTCTCTCTCTCTCTCTCTCTCTCTCTCTCTCTCTCTCCATTTTACTCGGTGCGAACGACCCTGTCCGGGTATCAGCTCGAACGAAGACCGCGAGGACACGGTCGGACTTGTGCTGGAGAAACATAGATCGAGGTCCGGGTGCACTGCATCGTTGTTATACTGCACCTTAAGACTTCGTTGCAGCGGAATTCCGCGGACTTTGAATGCATTTCTCAGGCATTGAGACGAGAGAGAAAGAAAGAGAGAGAGAGCGAGAGAGAGAGGGCCGGGGCGAGAGATGGAAAGACAGAAAGAGGGAAAGGGAGAGAGTGTGTGCATGTGGGTGAGAGAGAGAGAGAGAGAGAGAGAGAGAGAGAGAGAGAGAGAAAGGGAAAGAGAGAGGGAGATACTTGCAATTCGAAACAACGAGGAGGGAAAACACTTGTGTTTTGCTATTCCGCACATGTTTTACCACAACGAAGAGAGAGGGTCGTTCGCGTGATCTGCATATGTTGAACAAAACGACGTTTATAACCACAGCAAGATAGAGTTCGACGCGCCGAGATTCTTTTCCTCACCCCCCTTCCCCTTCTCGCTGTTGTTATAACAGTTGACTATAACACTCAACACTCTTGGTTGCGCTTTTGCCTTGGGTCTGGATTATTTATTGTATCTCATTTTTCGAATAACACAGTCATCTTTGATGACCGTCTTAAGAAAGATCGAGTATTCCACTGGTAAATGCTAAATAATCATAAAATTTTCAAACGTCAATACGTGAAAATAATTTTTAATTACGAAGCTTCAATGAATTTGATGACTTCGTTGTATACAAAATCCTGAACATTTGGTGAATTCCAATTTTATCTCAATGAAAAAAAAATCAAGGTTGTTCAAGTCAAAATGCCAAAAAAAATATCGTTTAAGTGATATCTCACAAATTGAGATCAATTTCTTGTTTATGATCAATGCGATCTATTTAATTACTTGCTGTGAAAAAGCAACTTGAAAGTTGCTTTTTCAATGAACTGAAAAAACATACTTCGCCTTTAATTTCGATTCATAAAAATAATGAAGGACTATTGGAGAGACTGAAATTTCTCATTGGCAAACGATCTCGTTGTCACTGTTGCAGAACGAAAAGCTGGAGGTTAAACAGAAATGGGCATCGCGGCTTCTCGGCAAGCTGAGAAAGGACATAACGCAGGAGTATCGGGAAGATTTTGTTCTGAGTATAACGGGAAAGAGGCCAGCGATGTGTGTACTGAGCAATCCTGATCAGAAGGGAAAAATGCGCAGGATCGATTGTCTGCGACAAGCTGACAAGGTTTGTGATTTTTGGTACACAAAAAACGAATTATACGGAACTTGCGGTCATTTTTTTGAGTTATGAAACTTCACGGTGTTTGCATCACTGGAATGCGCTGAAAATTATTATTTTTCTTCTATTCAGGCATCCGTTTCTATCTATTGCACACATTTCCAGGATTTTTTTTTCATAATAAAATTTATTTCCATATTTTAATCTTTTTATACACAAAAATAGAAGTTTCAAAGTACAAGAAAAAATGAAAAATAAAATTTATTTATCTCGGTGATCTGGCTGCCTGAAGTTACTCCTGCTTCCACTTTATCGACACAAAATCTTAACTGTGGAGCATCTGAAAACAAAAACTCGAGTATTTTATTATAAAGTGGAGTTGTCTACTAAAAAATTTCACCCCCGATAAAAAGAAAACAAAATGGCGCACTTTTGAATTATTCGACTGTTTTTCCAACTTAAATAGTTTAAAAATAGGATTAAATATTAACCCTTCGTGGTCACCCTGGGTCGAATCGAACCGTCGATCAATTCTTGGCGTAAATATATGATAGTTCCCGGCTTCGAATTGGACTGTATTCACCATCTTACTTGGAGTTTGAAGTATCCTCATACCATAAAATTTACCCTCTACACATGTCGGAATAAATACCTTTTTTGGAACGCGCACTATTTTGCTATGTTTGCCCAAAAGTAGCATATCTAAGGAGTATCACGTCCAAATTTTAGGTAAAAATGGTAAAAATTCACGGAACTATGATTTTTTGAGCGAAAAAGTGTATTTTTTGCGTTTGCACCTCTTTATGAATTTTTTTTAACATGTCGCCATTTTATTTCTTATAGATACATTTTTCGTACATCATCTAGAAAGTTCAAAATATATTCCGTAATTTTTTGAACCACTTCGGACGGATACGTTGGTCACAATATTTTTTAGAAAACTGACTGGGTAGAATCGACCCAAGTGTGACCACCGCGATTGAATTTGGAAGTGTGACCACGAAGGGTTAGTGAATATTTATACCGTTAGTAGGGGTCGAAGAGATACATGCATAGAATAATCCCTGTCAATTTGAGCCTAATCGGTGCAATAGTTTTTCCAAAATCATGTCGACAAGGTCGAAAAACGTTCTTTCGAGAAAAACGCGTTTAAAGTTTCTAAAAATGTACATAAAACTAAATAAAGAAGCCTCTAACCCTCAATGCCTGGTCCATACATTATTCGTTCAGCTTCTTCAAAAGCTTTACTTTCTTGGTATTTTTGGTTTCGGATCTCTGTTCTGCGAGCTTTGGATGCTCAACACGCTGAGCGCGCAGAGCCGCTTCTATTGTATCACTCTTTTTAGCCCCTTATTGGTCACTCCGACCTAAACAACGTTCTCTAACGTATTTCTACAGGTATGTAGCATACGAAACTGATGTTTTTAGAAAATCGAAAATTTCCGAAAATATACTGATACTGACCCCTTCAGCAATTTCCTTTTGCAGTCTTAGGCTACAAAAGTCATTCGAAGTTTTCGTAGGCTCCTCATCGAAGATGTACAATGTAAAACTGCAAAAAAACAAACGATTTGGTACACGGACAAAAGTAAAAAAGAATTTTCCCTGCATTCCAACGATGTAAACTTCAAGACTAGCAAATTTCGATGTTTTAAAAAAAAATCGTTGTTGTCTTATCGTCGAACGAAAAGTATGACGAAGCGGATGAAAATTGGTGAAAAGGAAATTATAGTTGAGAATGATTTTTTGCTCACAGTAGAGAAAAGTTATTAGATCATTGATTGTTATTATAACAGTCCAATGTTTCTCAACTCCAAAGGTGTGGAGATTGGACCTCGTCATGGTTATCCTCTTCAAGGCAATTCCACTCGAGTCAACGGATGGTGAACGACTCGAGAAGACTGCGGAATGTGCCCAGCCCGGTCTTTGCGTAAATCCCTATCACATCAACGTCTCCGTCCGGGAACTCGATCTCTACCTCGCAAACTTCATTACGAGTCACGGTAAGTGAAGCATAAGTTGGGGGCGTCGAAAACGTGCGAATTCTGAGTAGCAAAATAGTGTTAAACATTTTGGATCAATCACTATCCCGATTGTATGTATATGAAGAACATCAATTTTCCCTTTTATATTTATTAATTTTTAGTCTCGTTTGTATTACGCGAGAACGGCATCGATAAAAAAAAATTAATTGCAGTTACTTATGATCAGCCATTTAATTACATTATCTGTCGAATTCCAGTCATCTAGTGGTGACATGATTTTTTCGTATAGCTCGCCCGTCATCGACGGCTAGGATATGGTAGTTTTTTTTTGGCAGATTCGAACGGTAATCCAAATTTTTTTAGTTCCGAAAAAAAACACAAGGTAATGGAGTAAAATTGGTTAAAAAAATCGACATGTGATTGATTATTCTATTGGGCGACGATCATTCCATTGAACAACGTATAAGGGTACTCAGCAAGATTCTTTGGTAGTTCCTTTTCTCCATGTGTTCCTTGAGGTCGGATACCTCGGGCACGTGGAGATGCCAAAGCGAACCGATGAAATATACATACACACGAGATATACAATCTCATTCATTCCCACATCTCGCACTCCTGGGCGTTCATTCAACGCTCTTCGTGGCACAGCCACCGAGATTCTTTGAGCGTCACACACGACTCACTTTCCGCTCTCGGGCTTCGATTCAAAGTTTCTCCCGGTGGCTCTTGCCAATTCTCTTCTATACGGAAGCTCCTCAACCCTTACTCCCATATGAATGTATCGTCACCCTGACGCTTTGACCTCCCGTATGATCTTTACACTTAGAGAGAGCGAGAGAGAGAGAGAGAGAGAGAGAGAGAGAGAGAGAAAGGAGGCTTTTCACGGCTATCGTTCCAGTTCAATAAACATCCTCTTCATACAGCTCGCAGAGACGTTATTGACGTTAAATCCGCCTCATTGTACCCGCTGAAGAGCAATTTCCTCCAACTGTCAGTTTGAGTGAGCCCATTCGCCCAATTTGTCGAAGTGAATTCAATATTTATCCGCGCTTTTGCCACTCATTCACACTCGAATGTTGCTCGAATCATGATATAATTTACGATACTTCGGTCCTTTAATCTGTTTTATTTACGCACAGAACTAATTGACAGGGACTCATTATGGAGATAATCCCAGAGTGTCCACAGTCACTCTTCTCTGATCCACTGCCGTTGTCACATTTTCAAGAGGCCACGGCCTAACTATCCGAAAACATATGCTGATATACGCGGCTCTATTTTACTTTTAATTTTGTTACCATTGGAAGGCCAGTAAAACTGCCTGTCGCTCACAACGAACATCACTCATCCGCCTTCGACTTTGTTGAAACTTATATATGTGATAAAGCATTGAAAACTATTGGACACGTATTTTTTTTTGTCGACGGAAAAGCGGTTTTAAGGGGAAAAATCATCCCTCCAACTGCGAATGGGAAGAAACTTCGAGGGGTTAGTTTTAGCCTTGAGACAAACGTAATAATTTCGAAACATGAGACAGCAATAAATTGATGTTTATAGGAATATTTTGAATAAGCGGATATATTTTAAACACAGAAAACACGACTGTGATGAATAAATTCACATGAGAAGTTGTTCACACCCTTAAGTTTGCTGTCCGGAAAAAAACGCAAAAATACGTAAACTTGAATTCTGTTCCGCCTTTAAAATGATATCTGTTTTATTCATTTTCATACAGCCCTCTTAAGTGTGGGGTGAGAAAAAGGCAAATGGAGGGGTGTTCCAGCTCGTAATTTAATGTTTTTCAATACCTCTATAGTGGATTTTTCATCGCTTTAGATCAGGAGAATTTTGGTTTTTGTTTCATTCAGATCGGTGGACTGTCTGTCGGTGAAATTGCAAAAAACGCTTCTCGACAGGCCTTTCTTTGATGGGGGGTTTTCCCCCATTAAAACGTTCTTCCGCCGATAAAAAATACGTGACCAATAGTTTTCAATATATTATCAAATATATGAGTTTCAACAAAATCGAAGGCGTACAGTTAAAAGATGGTCCATGCCAGCAGACGGCATGCAAGTCAGCGCGCGGGTAAATTCATCATCCGTCCAAGTATTGTCCCAGGTCAATGCCACTTGACATAAGAAATCACTGCTCATTGTATTATTTTACGCAAGGCATTGCAGAAAGTACTTGAAAAAAAATGAGAATCTATTTGCATTTCTTCGTCAAATTTGTTCACTTCCGAGCAATGGGAAACTATCCTACACACATTTCATTTCGCTCTTTCTTTTCCGACAGCTCTGATTGGCGTAGCCATTGCTCATTCGCCCGAAAACCAAGTATGGCCGATGAATAATCGGAAGGTGTAATCAGAATTTAGTGTGAGTTTGCGACGCACTGTAGCATCTTATGAGCAAAAAGAAATTAGCAGCAATTGAATAACTCTCTCGATGTTATTAGCTTTAGGTCAATAGCACGCCGATGACAAATCCAATGCTAATAAGTTACCAAAATGTTGCTGCTCTTCTGCTGCCCACGAAATACTAGGCTCTGGGCTCATTTTTTCAACGTTTCGGTAACTTACTAGCATCAAGTTGGTCTTCAACATCCCATTTGTGTAATACTAATAACAGGTCGTAACTTACTGAATTATGCTGTTACTTTTTGGTTGAAATGGTAAGCTTGGCCTGATATTTCATGGTCAATAAAAAGCAACAGTATTTTCCAAACTTGCTAGTTTCTAGCGTTAAACCGTAAGTTCACTAAACCGATACTCGTAATATATTAAAACGCTATTGCCTACTGTCCACAACGGTATACTCCCGAGTGGAAATTGAGTTTGGTCTTTGATCGGGCCCATCTTAATTTTCCATAACTTTATTAAGACCCTAGTCTGGGAGCCTCACATGGGCCATCAGTGGACGGTCATACTTTTCCATATACATGGGCCATCAGTAGACGGTCATACTTTAAAAATACCTCAACGGTGCCTCATAACAAATTGTTGCAGTTATGTGCGTAAGTGCGTGTGTGTGTGCACTGTGAAAAAGAAATGAGTTATTTCAATACATTTGAGGCTTAGAATTCTGTCGCATATTTTGACACGTTTGATCCCGCATTGTTCCAATAGACGCACTGCATGTGTGTTGGTTCAAAGCATCACAGCTCGTCTACTGAACACATAGTTTAATTATTATATTTAATCTATCTCGATAATTATTATGCCACAAATTCCTTAGTCAAGCAATGCATACTGATTTGACCCTATAATAGCAAACTCTAGTAGTATTGGGGAAATCGCTACTAGTCGCCCTCCTTACCCTACCATTCCCTAATAGGGGCCCGGTCCGGCTCTTTTACGGAAAACCCTACTATGGAATCCTCAAATAATCTATTGAAGGCCCCGAATTGTATTATTGCCTGCTAATTTTCCGCATGGACTGTTATTGAGAAAACTCATATGAAGGACTACAAATTTGGATCCGTCATCAATAGGTCAAGCTCAATAAAACTCCTCGTCATTGTTCGTGTACGTAGAAAAAATGGCGAAAATTGACAACTCGTTTGTGAAAAGGCGCGCTTACTGCCACTTTGTCTCATCAATGAAGTTACGCGACGAAAATGTCTCATAGTAACGGTACCAATGCTCGTTTGGCAGCCTCATTTCTACTGTTTACCATCAGCCGAACATGCGAGACCGACTTCCCCGATGGGTCGCCTGCTTCCTTGACGCAAAAATTGGCTGGGCCTACCGCACTATACTCCGCTACTGCCGATTCTACTGCCAGGCAGATAGAAAAAAAAGAGAAAAAAAAAGAAACGGTGATGATGCCAAGACATGGGGTAGGTTAGGCATTCATTCTCGTTCTCCCATCTCTCTTCTGCTCTCTTGCTCTTCCGCCTTTCCCCTATTTCTCTTTTGCCATCTTTCCAGGCCTATACATTACGACCGATCGTTCGCCTCTGCTCTCTCTCATAAAAACACCTGCGAGCTTTGCAAATCTCGGCACTCGAAATTTTTCGCCCCCCGTTTGATCGCTCTTTTTCATTCTACGACTTCTTCCATCTTTCATGACTTTCGTCGTTTGTCTTTCGAGCTTTCATCGGCTAATCCATACGATATAGAAATTTTCCTCATTGGTATGCCATGACAAACGATTTTTTTTTTTCGATTTTACCGACAAAAGTGTCAAGTTTTAGCTTATGAAAATATTTGTTTAAAATTCACACGTTTTTTTTTCAGAATTCTCTTTAGAGATCTAAAACCTATGTTGGTAAAAATAGATTGTGGATCGATATAAAGAAATACACAAATAAAAAAGATTCGTATTGTGTGTCGACGATATAAAATTCATAATTCTGTTGATACGCTTTTACGAAACTTCGACCAGGATTCTCGTTAGTTTTCAGTATCGAGCTGTCATTACTTTTTTACACTATGAGTACAGTTAAAACTGCATTCACCATTAGTGCGAATCAATAATGAATTATCAAATAAATCAAGCCGTCCAAGTTATCCGATTGTATACTACAAGTCGATTATCGTAACAATTATTCTCTACTGTCCAATGGATGACAGCTTTAATTACCTCTTTCGAAAATTGATCTCTAGCTCGATGCATCTTCTCGGCATTACTACCTACCAGAGATGGGCATACCTAAATTACAATGTAATTCAATTATTAATCTGGTTACAAACGAATTAAATTACAAAATAATCTCATAGAACTGTATTTCATTACATTTTAATTGAAATTATTCAGGACATATTATGAAATCTGTTATAATGTATTCAAATACTTTGTAGTTTAATTACTTTCTTTCTAGTTATGGTGTAATATAGGTGGAAGCATCATTTTATTCTCTAAAGTTGGATAAAAAAGTGATAAATTATGTCTTGTTTGGACTACAAAATCGAAATATTCTTTATCTATTAGTTAGCAAACCAGTTTATTCGAATGAATATATAATCGATTAATTTGTAATAAGATTAACTTTCAATTAAATAGAAAGTAATTAATTACATAGTCTATTACACTGCCTAGTGTAATTAATTACATAGTAATTAATTACACTAGGCACTTGTGGTAACTAATTACTTAAGTAATCTGTTACAAAGTAATTAAGTTATCAATTACAGTAGTAGTTGTAATCGTTAATTGTTAATTTAATAACTTTTTGCCCATCTCTGGTATCTACTCACTGAAGGAAGAATTTCTGCACACGACGTTTCTCGACTATCATTCGTCCTCCCTTTCGTTCATTATTGGGCTACGTTTTTCGAATTAAATAACGTAGATATAGAGGAAATTTTTCAATCAGTCCAGCGAGCCACTAATACATTACGAATTGGACCTCTAACCTTGACCTTCAACGGTAAATATTCGATGCCCTTATTCTTTCTTTTTGCACCGGGTTGTTGAGGGTATTTTTCTCCTTCGTATCAATGTTCATATCGAGTTCGTTTAATTTTTGGTGAAATGAAAATCAGGACAATTGGATCGGAATAAAAAAGGGTCCCTTCATGGAACTTTTTTCATTGTCGGGTGAGAAAAAAAATTCTCTGAGATTCCCTTTCGTTTGAGGAAGCAGAGCTTTATTGCCAGACCTTGAGTAACGTGTAACGCATACGCGCACACGTACACACGGGCGATTTTCCATATACCACTTTTCTCGGCTGTCTGACGGGACTCAACAGAGCCCGGGGGTTTAGATTATTGTGACGCGATGTATATTTTGAGAGCCGCCGGAGAATTTTCATGATGTTGCTTGCCCGGGGATAAGCGTTATGCTCGTGTGTATTAACGAATCTTACACTCTTAAAATCGACTATGAAACATTCCTGCAACGACCCAACTCTTTTTTTTTAGCGACGTATTCGCGATTTTTAAGCGCCTAGAATCGCGTGTACTTTCTCCATGCACATTCCGGGAGAATTCACAATTTGACAATACGTTCGTTCTTATGCGACCAAAAAAATCTATATTCCAACCGCTTAATATGGAAATCTCCGAGGTAAATTACCGCGCAATTCAAACTTCATCAATACCGAATAAAAATAAAACTAATACAATAAAAAACGAGTAAATTCATCACCTGAAAATAATCTGTTTCATGCATGTGTTTTTTTCGTACATGCGACAAAAAATGGAGTTTGCATCACGAGAATGCAATGAAAGATAAATTTCCCGAAGTCTATTTTTCCCACAAATTTCATCCACGAAATTTACTTAAGGCATCAGTCTCCATCTATTGCACATATTTTAAAGAATTTTTTTTCCATAATAAAATTTATCTCCATATTTTAATCTTTTTATACATAAAAATAGAAGTTTCAAAGTAGAAAAATTTTTTTTTCTATTTTTATTTATTTTGGTGATCTGGCTGCCTGAAGTTACACCTGCTTTTACCTTGTCGACAAGAAATCTTAACTTTGCAGCATCTGAAAACAAAAAGTCGAGTATTTTATTATAAAATGGAGTTGTAGCTATGACCCCCTACTAAAAACTTTCACCCCCGATAATCAGAAAACAAAATGGCGCACTTTTAAATTTTTCGACTGTTTTTGACAACTTAAATTGTTTGAAAATAGGATTAAATATTAATGAATATTTATACGGTTAATAGGGATCGAAGAGATACACGCTTAGAATAATCCCTGTAAATTTTAGCCTAATCGGTGCAATAGTTTTTTTCCAAAATTATGTCGGCAAGGTCGAAAAACGTTGTTTCGAGAAAAAACGCGTTTAAGGCCTTAGGTCACTCTAGAGGCAAAAAAAGGGAATATTTTTCTATTTCTTTCCAGCGAAACCATAAAATAAATCGGAATGACAAAATAGGGGTTTTATTATACACGTAATTGACTATACAAAATTATTTTTTTACAGCGATACATGTCAAAATGGCGACTGTGCAGCATTTTTCCGATGACGCCTTTATTTTTGGAAGGTCAACGGCCGGATCAACAGCTCCTATAATTTTTGAGTTATGATGAGACACTAAACTTTTTTCGATTATATATAAGAATAGCTATAGAAGTACGTAGGATTTTTTGATATATTGTTTTTTTACCAAAATGGCGCATTTATAAAATAAAAATATAAAATGCCATGAGAAAATCGTCAGAAAATTATTTATAAAAAAGGAACTATGCAATATAATAACAAAAAATCCTACGTGGTGCCTCAGAAAATGTAATTCTAAATATCCAGTTAAAATTTCAAGTGAATCGGTTGAAATTTCTTTGAGTTATGAGTCCGGCCGACCTGAAAAATGTAGTTTTGAGATAAACGCATTTAAAGTTAGTAGAAAGTCACGACATGAATCAAGAGGGGTTGCGCTAGAATTCGAAAATCGACTACTTAGAGATTTTTCACACCCATAATCTTTTGGAATATAATTTTATAGATACTTAGGTACATTTTTAACAAACAAAAATATCGATTTTTGGACAATCCTAGAGTGGCCTGAGGCCTTAAAGTTTCTCTTATAAAAATGTACATAAAACTTTTAAAAAAAGCCTCTTACCGTAAATCAGCGATGCCTGGTCCATACATTATTCCTTCAGCTTCTTCAAAAGCTTCACTTTCTTGGGATTTTTGGTTTTGGATCTCTGTTCTGCGAGCTTTGGACGCTCGTCATGGCGGTAGCGCGTTGAGCGCGCAGAGACGCTTCTATTGTATCACTCTTTTCAGCCCCTTATCAGTCACTCCGACCTAAATAACGTTCTCTACCGTATTTCTACAGGTACACGGAGAGAATTAAAAAATAATTTTTGTCGTGAATTTCACGGTAAAAATTACCGTGATATATTTCAATGTGGTGACAAGTGAGAAAAGCATAATAATTCGTATGCGACAAGTTTTTTTTTAACTCACGTTACAGAAAATTTCAAATACGTAGCTAAAATTTTACTATACAAGAAGGGTAGCGCGCACGATAATTTTTACCGAGAGCACAATACATTTTCCTATAACACTCATTAAATTTCATAATAAATCTTAAAATAACTGTTATAAAGACGATAATTTTTTATAGACATTTTTGAATGGCACAAAATAATAAAATGCACAGTATAATTTCGCTGATATTATATATTTTTTAAATTAAAGTTTTGCGTATTTTGTTACACATGAAAAATTTACTAGAAAATCTGGTAAAATGTTCTATCTGAAGACGAAATTTTATTTTATTTTCGTGAAAATCTGTGTTTTACTCAGTAATAATAAGCGAAGTTTCAGGGTTGTCATCTGGTTACCGTTATTGCACGGTAATTTTTAACATTTAATTCTCTCCGTGTATGGAGTATACGAAACTAATGTTTTTAGGAAATCGAAAATTTCCGAAAATGGACTGATACTGACCCCTTAAAAGTGTTGTTTATATTCCTCATCCTACAATCTGACTCTATAAAAAGCTTTCCCAATTCGCATTTTCCCCGTCGCATTTCAAGGATGCAAATATCAGCATCATAAGATAAAGAATAATCGCAGCTATTTTTTTTCAATTCTTGCCTGCGAAACAGGTTTCCACTGAACGTGCATGTTTAGCTTTATTTATTTTTCGTGAATCTGATACGACGGAAAAAAATTCGAATACGCGTCGGCGTCTCGCATCCACTACACTGCCTCTCTCATTTATCTCGAGCTTGCGATAAACACGCACCGAGAGCTGCTTTCTCAAGAGAAGGCGAGAAATCTCGTGCTTCTCGTCGGATGAGCGTTAAAATGGTCCGTGAATTCAGAGGAGCACCTGTCCTCATATATATATATATATGGATGACGATTTTGAAGACATTGGACGTCAAGGGTCGTCCTCATAGTAGCAAAGTGTCTCTAGACTCATCGCGTAAATATAACGGGTTGAAAATGATCTTTTATATATATTCATACCAACACACGTAAAAGGGGTCGAAGAGACGGAGGAGGGAGCGATAGAAGAAGAGAGCGAGAGAGAGAGAGAGAGAGAGAGAGAGAGAGAGAGAGAGAGAGAGAGAAAGAGAGAGATACTTAGGAGGACGCACGTCGAGTTTTCCTAGCACGAGCAATGTCGTCGTCGTCGTCGTCTTTACTTACGCAACTACGTCGCGCGATATTTAGCTCTCGGGGTGAATTCGCAGAGACTTGAGGTGACTCTATCACGTAGGCAGTCTCCACTCTCAAATTTTCTCTTTTTTTCTTCGCCTCGCACCTCGTCCTATACCCCCTCATTTCTTGAGTGGATAATGGTGAAAATCTCTCGAGTTCTAGAGTGTACTTCGCTCCCCACACAGAAACACGCGCACACGCTTTAATGCCGTAGTTCCTTCCTTTTAGATTTACAAATCCAAAAGCACAGCTGTTCCCGAAACATATTTCACGCTCTCTCGCGTTTGGTTTGACCAGTCGGACGCGTTCTCGCGGTGACATTCGAATAACAAAAAAAAAATTATGTTATTTTCTTGGAGGAAAGTCTAACACGAATTGTAGATTATTAAGGCGGGGTATACATTTGGACGGGGCAAAAATAGGCAATTTTAAGAGAAATAATTATTCTATATTTATCAAACTGTAGGTATACTTTAATCGTATATTTAAGTATACAAAAGAATTTTTAGCATTGAAAATGCTTTTAAAGATGTATATAGGGGGTCTGATTTAGCGAGATTTCACACGAAAATAACGCTACCCCCACTCAACTGCCACTGTGCTGTAACAGGGTGGGGGGAGGTGCCATATGCTAAATGCCCGTGATTTGTTGAAAAATTCTGCATTATGTGTGAAGTAATTTGTGGTTACAAGCTGTAAGTTTCAATTTTGGAGTGTACATTACAATGTTGGTGGGTTTGGGCTGGGGTTTGTTTGTTTGGGTTTAAGTTTGTTCGTTTGGGTTTATTTGTTTGGTTGGGTTTACGTTTGTTCGTTTGGATTTGTTTGGGTTTGTTGTTCAAGTTTGTTTGTTTGGGTTTAATTTTGTTTGGGCTTAAGTTTTCTTGGGTTTAAGTTTATTTGGGTTTAAGTTTGTTTGGATTTAAGTTTGCTTGGGTTTAAGTTTGTTTGGGTTTAAGTTTGTTTGTTTGAGTTTAAGTTTATTTGTTTGGGTTTGAGTTAGTTAGTTTGGGTTTAAGTTAGTTTGTTTGTGGTTAAGTTTGTTTGTTCGGGTTTAAGTTTGTTTGTTTGGGTTTAAGTTTGTTTGTTTGGGTTTAGGTTGATTTGTTTGGGTTTACGTTTGGGTTTATGTTTGTTTTTTTGTTTGTTCGTTTGGCTTTGATGGATAGATGGATGGATAGTGAGAGAGTGAGAAAGTGAGAAGAGCGTGAGAAAGTTAAAGATTTAGAGAGTGAGTTTGTTTGGGTTTATTTGGGTACATGCAAACAACTCATATTATTTGCATGTACCTTTTTTTATCACCCGAAAAGTCTGATTACATTCTCAATGCCATGAAATAGTTGCACTTTTTGTTATATCTGTAGATTTTTAAATTTAATTTATCATCAAAATAGCGAAGCTATAGCAGAGTGTCACAGCAAGGTTGCCGCGGGAGTTGCTAATCGGCGTGCAGTCTAACTGTACCCGTAGAATTTGATTTACAAAAATATTCAAAAAATGTTCAGTTAGAACATGTATAGTTTCTATTCGACGGTAATTAAATTGAAAAAAAACGCAAATTAAGAGATCGGCACGCATTTACAGAAAAAAAAATCGAAGTTTTATGCAAAAATTGTGTAAAATTTGGATTAAAAAAATAGTTTATATTCTGATTCTTCAAAAACAATTTTCGTCAAGTTGAAGGTAATAATATTGTCAATATTTCTAAAAATTTTCAACTTGATTGGCTCAATAGTTTTTGAGTAATCCAGCACGTAATTTCCAAAAATTCAGTTTTGACAAAAACGCATTTGTTTTGACACGTAAAAGAACAATGATTAAAATTACTTACGAGTTAGTCATTTGGTTACACAGTAAGTAAATTACAAAGTAATCTCATTAAATTGTATTTCATTATATTTGGATTTTAATGATTCAGGACATATTATGAAATTTGTTTTAATGCATTTAATTTCAATGTAATCTGAATAGAATGATTTCAAATACTTTGTAATTTAATTACACCATTACAAGTTATGGTATAATATAGGAGAAAATGTCATTTTATCGTCTAAAGTTGGACAAAAAATGTGACAAATAATGTCGCGTTTAAATTACAAAATCAAAATTTTGTTTAGCCATTGACTGCTTGTAAGTTCGAATTAATAAGTATTCGAATGAATATACAGGGTGAGGCACATAAAGTGTTACAGAGCAATAGCACTCAAACTATTGATCATATCCAAAAATGTTTCAGACAAAAGTTTCAGTGTTCGAGAAGGCCGTCATACTGGACCACCCTATTTTTTTAACTGTGGAGGCGCTGAAGCTACGTCAAGACCAACTCCCCTTTTTTTAAATGGAACCATGTATTTTTTCGCCTGACATTATTACCGATTTTAAGACGAATTCAGCGAGCTACAACACAAGGTCATTCTAGTAACGCAAAGTATGAAAATAGTCGAAAAATCGAAAAATATCGGAATAATCACTTTCAAAGGATCGACTAACCTTGGTTTGGGTCTACCTACAGAAGATGCTCGAAGTGATGACCCTCGACTTGTAAGCACTTGTTTGATCGCTGTTTTCATTTCTTACGATACCAATGTTTCTCATCGGCAGCAAGTGGCATGCAACACGACGGTACACCACCCCATTATGCTCTGTGTTCAAGACAAGTGATGAATGAGATTTTTGGTGAAAGTGGATAGGACGAGGCGGCCCTGTAGCTTGGCCACCTCGTTCGCCAGATCTAACATCACCAGATTACTTTTTATGGGATTTTGTCAAAGAACGCGTAATGGCGGTAGCACCTACCACGCCTGACGACATGAAAGAAAGAATACGCCGAGCATGTACCGAAATTACACCACAAACGTTGACTGAAGTTAGACGGTCTTTTCATTAGCGAATTAACAAGTGCTTACAAGTCGAGGGTCATCACTTCGAGCATCTTCTGTAGGTAGATCCAAACGAAGGTTAGTGGATCCTTTGAAAGTGATTATTCCGATATTTTTCGATTTTTCGACTATTTTCATACTTTGCGTGACTAGAATGACCTTGTGTTGTAGATCGCTGAATTCGTCTTAAAATCGCTAATAATGTCATAGAAAAAAAATACATGGTTCCATTTAAAAAAGTGGAGTTGACCTTGACGTAGCTTCAGCGCCTCCACCGATAAAAAAATAGGGTGGTCCAGTACGACGGCCTTCTCGAACACTGAAACTTTTGTCTGAAACATTTTTGGATATGATCAATAGTTTGAGTGATATTGCTCTGTAACACTTTATGTGCCTCACCCTGTATAATTGATCAACTTGTAATTAGATTGACTTTGAATTTAATTACATAGTTAATTAATTGCACTAGGTTCTTGTGGTAACTAATTACTTAAGTAATCTGTTTCAAGTAATTGAATTATCAATTACAGCAATAATTGTAATTTTTTATTGTTAATTTAATTATTTTTTGCTCATCTTTGCTTGCCCCCTGCGCTCTCGCTTCTACCTGCGGCGCGCGCTCCGAATCCGAGCAGTAAAAGGCTCGAATTCGGAGCGCGCATTCACAGCGTTGACGGGCTACAAGGTTTGAAGTTTTCCGAATATCGCTTTGAAACTTTGGGAAAATATTCTACATATATAGTTCCATCGGTTAAAAAAATATTAAACAATTTAATTTTTCGATCGTTTCAAATGTATATCCCGCCTATTTTCGAACCTTCCGGCACTGTGGTCTCGTCGTATCGAAATTGGAGAGGTTCGATACTCGCGGCCAAAAAATCGGACAAATGATAAACAATTTTCTCGGTTAATTTTGAATTTCCGTGCGTTCAATAGTCAAGCAAAAATACCAAACGGTACACGTCTTTCGAATATAAGTAAAATTGCAAAAAATTACGACCTTTTTTCTCTCCTACGATCCCTGTCGAAAAACTCGCGATTATTATTACCGACAATACTGCAGAGGCTACTAAAAATTTCGAAATCCAATTGAAATATCGAAATTGTTAAGTACTCTGGCAACAAAAGTTCTATGGAAAATACTTAATCTTGCAAGTTTCCGTGCCAGATAGCAAGAAATCTTTTTGGCGATCTTCGGACACTTGTATTGATTGGTCCATTCGTCGTAAATTAACCGCACGTCATTCCGCCGTGCCCACGATCCGGAAATCGTGCCCTAAATTTTGTGATTTCACAAAAATCATGTTACATATTTATCAGGGACGAGTTGAAAAGCGTGTGACACCAATTTGAGAGCTCCCTTTCATGAATTCGACGACGATCGATTCTGGAAAACTTTGTCTCGTGTGTCCATCCATTTAACTCAAACGTAGCTCCACCTACGGTTACGTGATCGGCTATGGGTATATATATTCCGTGAGCGAGAGAGAGAGAGAGATCCCGATACAAGAGCTTCTCTCGAATAAAATCCAATGCCACGGAATAGTTAAAACAAAATATTATTAATACAACTCGAGGGACGAGGAAAAAGTCTTGGGAAATTAGCGTCCAAACTTTGTCTCTCGCTATAAAAGCTGTGCGGTCAGATCATATATATATATATAACGTCTAGAAGAGCTTTTCGTGTATCTCGTTTAAGAAATTCCGCTATTTTCCGAGACGGAAAATTCTCTCGGGGATATCTTTGTGCGCGAGCTCTCTCGGATCTTGAGATTTAAGAAGCTTTAAGCCGGCGGACCGCATCGGAGTTTGAGAAAAGGTGACTTCTTTGCTGGCGTGTGTGCGTATGTGTATGAATTTCCATACATTCTCGTATTGCCATGTACGAAACACGAATAAACTATTATTCGCTCATATATATATATACATATATATATATATATATATATATATATGTGTGTGTGTGTGTGTGTGTGTGTGTGTGTGTGTGTGTGTGTGTGTGTGTGTGTGTGTGTGTATGTGTGTGCGTCCACGCGCTCGCGCTCAACTCTATAAATAAATAGGCGACGGAGATCTTGTAGCAGCATCCACCCAGCGTGTCCCTCGCTTGTGTTGATTTACTTTCGCGCCATCGTCATTCTACCATGAATGTATTTTCACATAGACATAAACATATTCATGTCATACATGTACACTTACACATGATAAAATTACAGCGTTGTCAATTAATTGAATCATAATTAACCCTCCATTTTGGATCAACCCGTGCGGAAATTGAGTTCAGGCTTTGATCGTGCCCATCTTAATTTTCCTTAATTTTATTAAGGCCCTAGTCTGGAAGCCTTACATGGGCCATCAGTGGCCGGTCACACTTTTCTACCTAGGGCCATTGAAGGCAAAATAACCAGGGTCTTTTAAATTGCCTCAACGATGCCTCGTAAAAATTATTGCAGCCATATGCGTATGTGCGTCTATGGGTGCACTCTGAAAAAGAAATGTGTTACTTCAATACATTTGAAGCTGAGAATTTTGTCGCATATTTTGAGACGTTTGATCCCGCGTTGTTCCAATGGACGAACTGCATGCGTGTTGGATCAAAGCATCACAGCTCATCTACGAAACGCGTAGTTCATTTATTATATTTAATTGATCTCGATAATTAATATGCCATAAATTCTTTACGAGCTATTCATACTGATTTGCCCCTATAATAGCAAAGTCTGCTAATATTGGCGAAATCGCTACTAGGGAATCTACAACTCCACGCCTTAAAGGCCCTTCCTTGGTCTTCTTACTTAGACCATAGTTCTAGTTAACCTAGTTAACCTACTTACCCAACCATTCCGTAATAGGGGCCCGGTCCGGCTCTTTTACGGAAAACCCTACTATGGAATCCACAAACAATCCCTTGAACGCCTCGAATTATATTAGGGATACCCTGCCAATTTTCCGCACGAGATGTGACGAAAATGGAGCGTTAGTACAGTTTCGATTCTGGACCCATGAGTTAACATGATCGTATAAAAAAAAGAAAAACTCAAAACCCATAAATTCAACATAACCTTGATGTCATTCTCGTTTCGAGAATATCGGTGGTTCGTTACCTTAATCTGATAATTCGAGAATTTTGTGAGTACGAGTGCGTTCTTGTAGCTTGAGGAAGCATTCATGGGGGTGAGGGGGAAGAAAGGGTTGGGCGACCGCGGACAAACGATCCCCGTAAGAAGCTCGAAATTAATAGGTAGGTAGGTAGGTAGGTAGAGAGAGAGAGAGAGAGAGAGAGAGAGAGAGAGAGAGAGAGAGAGTGAGAGAGAAAAGTAGACTACGAAAGCGAAAGGGACAAAAAGGTAGTTGAGGTATAAAAGTGTTGAGGATGGAGAAAAGACGATTTCCTCACCGGAGAGAGAGCGAAAGAGAGGCGGAAGCCCAGACTGCAAAGCTCCAGCGCTGCGCCGTTGAAACTTTTCAAATTGGCGAACCACCACCAAGCTCTCTCATATACAGTTTCATATATATATACATACGTGTGTGTATGTAAAGCGGTAAATATCAAAAGTATAAGGGGTGTAAAGAGGTCAGGGGTTGAAATCGCTCTCCGCGCGACGCTCCGTTGCGCGTCCTCTATTTGGCGATATTCTCACCCTACTCTCTCTCTCGCTCTCTTTCTGTATCTTCCTCAATATGTATATACGTAAAACGTTGATTTTGAAGACATTGCACTTGGAGTACCGGTCTCACAGTAGCCCATAGTCTCCATACTCAACATTACGTAATTTCTAATGTCTTGAAAAATCGCCTTTGGACAAATGCAAGCATCAATGTGATTTCAAGGACCGTCTCATCCCAAGAACCAAAGGATCTTTTAATTTAAGGACTGTCCTTAAAATAGCCAAATTCCCTGACAGCCAACATTGCGTACATATAATGGCGTTTCAAAATGTACACTCCTCTTATGCGGATACAGCCTTGCTCAAAAGTATTAGGCACCCTGTAAATTTTCTATCCCCGGACAAAAAATTGAATATCTTGGCAAAAAAAATCATAAGCCAATTTACCTTACGAGGTTTTGAAGCAAACAAAGCCAGCTTCATTTTGCTTTTTTATTTTTATTTTTGCAATTTTTTTCGGACCCGGTACGTAATTTCGAACATGCCCGTTTTTCACAATTTTCGCACGTTGCAAAATCGCGTGCTGGACTTTGAAAAAAAAATTATCTCACTATTTAGTGATAAGGTCTTCGAAAAGGACACTGTCAGCTTTAGTTTGATTAAGAAAAAGTTTTTCCGATTTTTCTATTTTTAGTTATCTATTTTGTTCTAGAAAAAAAAGGGCAGTTTTCCGAAAAGCCGGTATCGTGCGGCGTAACACGAAAAATATGTGGTTTCGAATATTTAGTCTAGGAAGGAAAAAGTTGTATTTTGTCATTTTGGAGTCCTTAAATTTATTTTAGATTTTTTTTCCAACATTTTTATGTATCGCTTTTTTTGGTTGATAGTCGACGATTTGTCTCATCAAATCGTTATTGCTGTTACTTTGAAACAAAGACGTTTTAATGAAAAATATCAAGAGGAGAAAAGGTATATAATTGAATTTGTACGTCGTACGAATCAGATGGCAGTCGAAACGAATCAAATCGTCGACTGTCAACCAAAAACAGCGACACAAAAAATGTTGGAAAAAAAACCTAAAAAAAATTAGTGACTCCAAAATAATAAAATGCACCTATTTACTCCTAAGATTAAATATTCCAAACCTCATAGTTTTCAAGATACGCCGCTTTCGGCTTTTCGGAAAACTACCGTTTTTCAAGAAAAAAAACTAGATAACTCTGCGGAAAAAAATCACAAAAACTTGAAAAAAAAACGAAACTAAAGCTAACGGTGTCCTTTTCGATGATCTCATCACTAAATGGTGAGTTTTTTTGTTTAAGTCCAGCGCGTGATTTTGCAAAGTGCGAAAATCGTGAAAAACTGAAATGTTCAAAATAACGTATCAGGTACAAAAAAATCTCAATAATAGAAATAAAAGAGCAAAATAAAGCTGGCTTTGTCCACTTCAAAACCACATTTGGTAAATTGGCTTACGATTTTTTTTCACCGAGGTATTCAATTTTTTGTCCGCGGATAGAAAACTTACAGGGTGCCTACTACTTTTGAGAAACTCTGTATATTGTACATATTCTCGCATTCCGCTTTACTAAAGATGTGTCTGGTATTTCTTCCTTGAGCTCTGATATACATTCGCATACACATACGTATATAAGTATGCCCAGACTTCAACATATAAACGCGACGACCTCGAAGAGGGAGAAAATCCGATAAAAAGTTTGTCACTCCGACTCTTACTCCACCGTACCGTACTTCCGGTCTCAGTTACACTCCCACATGAATGTGTGTATATATATATATATATAAAGCTTTTTCCTGCTCGCCTGGACCGCTCGCATTTAACGAATAAAATCTTACTCTTGTGCTTTCAGAAGTTCTAAATGGGATCTGCAACGCGAACAAGGAGGAAGAGAGGCGGCGAAAAGGTATTTTCTCATTTCACCCTAAGCTACAATATCGCTAATTGACGTACATGACCGTTGAATATAAGATTTTTCGTATTATATCACGGTCTACGGACGAAACTTAAGAATATAAGTTTCAGCTCGTGTCACTGTGTTCACTGACTTTGAAATCTCGCGACGGGCTATATCGTGTTCGAATAATTCGAGTTCTAAATTGCGATGCGTAAAGCGAACGAAGAAATTTCGCGGTTTGATCGCGCGAACGCTCGTCCTTAATAGTCACGGACGTACGTACCTCGGAATGGATCTGTCAAGCTCGAACTTGAGCTTGAAATTGCCATTTCGAGGTTAACGCGTATCTCAGTTCTGTCCCACGTAAATCGATCGATAAAAAAAAAACGACAATAACGGGGGAAACAAAAAACAAAAAAAAGGGAGGGAACGAATGGAAAATTATCGATTGGGTTTGTTCCCAGGTACAGGATACCACGAACTTTATAACGGTGTCGTCTGCAACGACACGATCCTCGCGACCGGTGTCTTCAGCTCGAAGGAGCTCTGGATGCTTTCAAAAGGTACGACGTGAATGAAAAAAAAAGAAAAAAAAACTTTGCTCCAATATATAAGACAAGAAACGGCTGAGTGACCGAGAAAAAAAGATCATCATTTTTTGCCAGTAAAATGTTGCCTAAAAAGTAAGAAGATTTCCATATTGGAAAGAGAAAATGTGGATTGTGCACTTGTGCCGTTGATGATCTTCTCGGCTATTGTGGTACTTGCAATGAAGACGAATCTTTACATGTCTTTTTTTGTCTCTATTTTTTTGTTTGTTTGTTTCTCCATCCATGTATCTCTGACGCGAGCAGGGACGTCACCGAAAATTTATCCATCCACTGTACCCATAGGCAATTCAATTGTACAGAACACCACACCGAGGATGCTTTCGAAAGGTAATTGATAGTCGCTTCCGAAATACCTTTTGAAAGCATCCTTTTTTTTCTTTCTTTTTCATTACACCTAAGAACTGCAAGGCCGTATGATTGTTCGAAATTCATGTATTATTTGCGCACTTAAGGTTTAATTTTGACTGCGATTCCGTTGTTAAAGATGTTCGCAGCTTACTTCGACACGTTGTGGCATGTTTTATTTATCATTTTCTTTCGTTTCTCTCTCTCCTTTCTCTCTCCCTCTCTCTCTCTCTTGCCACCTCTGTCTGCCTCGTCTCTTCCCCCTTTCTCTTCCCCTCTTTCCACTCTTCTCTCCCCCCTCTCTCTCTTCCCCTCTCTCGCTACCACTATCTCCCCCTCTCTCTGTCTCTCTCGTCCCTCCTCACCTTCACCCTCGCTCGCCCCCTCTCTCTCTTCTCTCTCCCCCGCTATTTCTCCCCCTCTCTTTTCCTCCCTCTTCGCCGCTCTCTAACCCCCTCACTCCCCCCTCTCTCTCCTCCCCTGCTCTCTCCCCCCTTTCTCTCTTCATTCGTTACATTTATTCGAATAAAATTAAATTTAAAAAGTTGTACAGTTTGTGGAGTGAGCGATAAAAATACAAATGATTACTCCGTAATACTTTCGGTATGTGACATTGCAATACAACAACATCTACTCAACAAAAAAGCGTTTGAAATTCTTCGCAATTTTCCCTCCAAATTTAATTGAAAAAACCCCGTTTTTTTTGTGTTCACATTCCGAAACGTCAATCCATCTCGTGTGATAGAAAGAAAACCGCAACGTCAAAAATCAATCACTATTGTGGCTTAGATTCAATTTGCGAAGATTATTACCCAGCATGAAAAAACTTCGGGTTTTCCTTTACTTTTGTAGTCAAAGCAGCGATGAACCATATAGGAGGGTTGTTTTCGTACCACCTCCTTATTTAACGACCTAGCGTACCAACTTACACAAACACATAACTATATACTTTACGCAGGTCGCCTGCCTATGCCTTTTAGGGCTTTAACCGATCAATCACTTTAACTTTTACCTGATACTTGTCACTTCACTTTCGAGTACCTGAGGGGCCTTCGAGAGGGTTGCCTACAGCCACTCGTTTCCTAAAGCGCTATTGGGTCGGATTTTCACGAGGGCACAGGAAAACTGGGAAAAACCTGCGCCGATGCAGGTGGCTGTATTTTACTTAGTCAGTTTCAATTGGGTTACCATCGCAGAGTCAGTATTTTAGTCTAGCGGCCTAAATTTCGGGCGTTTTATTCGGGCCTAATGAAAAAAAAAAACAAGAAATATTTTTAGTGTCCATTTCTGTACAATCATTTTATTGATGTTACAAGAAATTACGAAAAAAAATATTGTGCAAAAAAATAAAGATTGAAAAAGTTATGGGTCGTGAAATAGCCTTGAAAAAATAGCTTGAGGCGGTTGGCACGATTCTAAAGCTCGCATTCATATGAAACAGAAATGAAAAACAAATTTCTTGATCAATAAGAATGTCATTATGGCAGGTATCAAAGAGAAAAAAAAATTGTCCGTTTGAAGAAAAAAAAAGTTAATTTTTCGTCATAATTTTTTCAAACTTTACATTTTTTTAAACAGTAATAATAAGGATTTTGCAATTCCTGAGGTAGGGATGATAGAAAGATGTATACTGAAGGTCCATACCAAATTTTAAGTCAATCGTTTGAATAGAACTCGAGATTTTGTGTCAACCAGGTTGAAAAAAGTGGTTTCGAGAAAACCGCGTTTGAAGTTTTAAATACAATTTCAGACAACCGCATTTGAATCGGTATAACTTTATAAATATTGGGAAATACGAAATTTCCTTTTGAGGGCATATTATTAACAGTCTGTTCTTCAAGAAAGTGTATAAAAATCGATTTTTTCATATTTCTGGACTAGAATACTGCCTTAAATTGCCTCAAGTTTAGAAGTCAGAGCGCCAGCTGGTGCGTGGCTAAGCGGTCACCCGTCTGAATGTTGGCCGAGGTTAACGCCGCTTAGTACCAGAAATCGGCTAAGCCGGGCACCAAGCGCTCTGCTACTGTTAGTTATATATAGGGTAAGTCCGGGGTAGTTGGCCACAGTTGTCTCAAGGATCCGCCAAAATAAACCTACAGACGTTTCTTTACTTATCTCTATTTGTAATTAAACTTTGAAAATTTCACTTTCAGAATTAGTTTTATTTACAAAAATAAAATGAATTCTTATGAGAACAACCTTAGAATTAATATTCTTCAAAAATTACGATCGGCCGATTACGATTGGAGCGATTACGATCGCTCTTGGAGTACCCGGGTGTGATGACAATAGAAGTAGAGTAGAGATGGCCAGTATAGTAGAACCTCGCTTATCCGAGGTAATATGGAGAGAGTGTATCTCGGATAAGTGAAATCTCAGATAATACGTAAAACCTACTCCACGCATAGGCATAACAAATTCTTACGTTTTATCCGAAATTCTCCGTATTATCCGAGGATACACCTCGGATAATGCGGGGACTCGGATGAGTTGGATGACTCGGATAATGCGGAACGTCGGTTAATCGAAGGTTGGATAAACGAAGTTTTACTGTACTTATTTCTACTCTTGGATTTTTCTTTGGTTTTATATTTTGATTCTTCCCTTTTTTTTCTTCTGGCCACATCCATGGAATTCCATCGAAGCCACATTTCATCGAATTGAATACAATTTTCGTGTACTCAAAGTTGACACGCTATGTACTGAAGACAGGCTTCGATAAGACGGGTTTCATAGTCATGTTCTCCGCAACGAACACAGTTATCCTCTTCTATACTCACATCTTCATCTGATAAATCGCATGATACTGGTTCTTAGTCATCGTCACTATTCTCAGATTTCTTTTTAATTGCTTTTCTTTCCAATTTTCTTGACTCTCATTTACATTTTTTAAATTTAAGGTTGTAGTCTCGCCAATGTGTTTTACTAAAGATTTTTTTTATTTTGAGGACCCATTCAGGACACTATTAAGTGATCACCTGAAAAATTTCAAAAGGATTCACCGTTGTGTATTCGAGATATTGGCAATTGTTCAGTACAGTTCAAAATTTCGTATTTATTCATTTATCATTTGGTTAATACATCCAATTTAATGTAATGTTTTGTGGGCAAAATGTATTGTAGATCAAGCTGCGTCCTCAATTTCGTGTTGATCTTTTTGTGTTTTATTAATTATTCTTAAGTGCTCCATTGCCTTTCGACCTATATATTTTTCATTTTGGAGTTTAACTCCTCCTTGATATTGGCAATTGAAGATTACACGGTTTTACACGTGTTCTTATGGGGAGCAGTGGAAAATTTTACATTTCACGCAATAACTTCGAAACTTTTCTACAGATTTTTTTTTTAATTCTCAATTACAGAGAAAAATATGACGAAGTGGGTAAAAAAAAATCATGGATTTTCACCGCCTCGTTTCAGAGATATAGCGATAAATTTAATATAGAAATGATTTTATTCAAAATGTTAACCACATAAAAGAGCAATGTTTCAACAATATCTTTAAAGAAATTTCATCCAAAAATTTGGGAAATTCAGCCGGTGGGACCTGGTTTCCGGAGACCCCTGAAAAAAAGGGTCCTCGTGGTGGCCACGATAACTCATGATAGCTTTATCTGAAATTTAAAAACTAAATTTTTCTGTCAGTAGATAAGTGTAGCTCGTGATTGAACGAAGAATTTTTAAAAAAATTGAAATTTGAATTTTTGACAGAGTTGTATGCAAAATAGTTCAATTTTTGGTACAATTTACACTACATATAGCCTTGTAAAATTAGTTGTAATGGAAAGAAAAACCTTCGTTCAATCACTAGTCAATGCTACTTTGAAGAAGTGTACAAAATATCAATAAGATCGGTGCATTCGTTTTTGAGAAATCGTGTCCACCGACTTCAAAAATAGTGTTTTGAGAAAAATGCGTATACCTGCGTCGCTCCCGGCCGGTCTTTCCCAACGGGGGGAATTCTCAAAGGCTCTCTCTCCTAGACTTTTACTCCGATTGACTTAAAATTTTAGGAGAATATTCTAGACATATTGTACTATTAGATAATAAAATAAAAAATTTTTTTTTTTGAAATTTTCAAATCCACGTAACCCCTTAAGCAATGCCCAGCGACGCTAGCGCCACGAAGCGACTGGAACAGAATAGAACTAGATTACAGTAGTGTGCGCATATCCGTATACTCAGAGTATCAGTAGCGTATCAGTAGCCGGAATGGATAATCTGATACAAAAGTGAGGATTAGGTAAACATTATATTAGGCGTTTCCATCATAACTTTATAAATTTTTACTTCCCGATAAGATGTAACAACCTACGTTATAAGGATATTTCACAATATTTCGAAGCATTCATCAATTGAACGGAGAATAAACTTTTCAGCGTGACTGTGGCGAGACAGCTACCTTAATGTGTTCGTCAGCTGTTAATAGTATGTCAACTTGCGTAACCCGTTTCCGAGCCTCGTTAAGTTTTGCTCTGACGTCACAAGTCGTCAATGGAACCCCTGTCTCTTGCATTAATTTAATATGTGCAGCCAGCTTCTTCACATTCTCTTCTCCAAACAAAGAAGATGGTCCCATAGGTCCTTTTTTTTATCATTGATCTTCTTGTATCGCATTTTTAAGGTCTTCCTTGATATTTCGTAGGTTCTAGCGGTCGCACGAACTGGTTATCATAAGACTAATAGCTGCTTTTAATGATTCTTCAGTCCAGTTCTCTCGTAGAGCAATTGCTTTTCTCTTGTACCTATTAGGCATCTAAAACAAATGTAGAAAACACAAATTAATCGAATATATCACAAGTAATAGTATGACCATCATACACCGACTGTACGTTGCCATCTATCCTAATCTTTCGGGACAGATGCTTACATCTGAAATGTAAACATGTAGAAATAATACATGCGAAATTTTGAGGTTATAACAAAATAGTTCGTAAACTATTCAAGATATTCAAAAATAATCATTACTCTTACAAAATAACATCACCACAATATAAAACATGAACTTTAAAAAAAAATGTACCAGTAGACAAAACGATTGAAACGGATTTTACTTACTTTTTCATATTTTTTCGCCAGACTTATGGTCGTATACTAGAACCTGCACACGACGCGAACCGAATTAATCAGTAGCCGGGGACATCTATTGAGTGGCTCTATAAAATATTTTCATTGGCCATCTCTCCCGCATGGCCTACTCCCCCGCAATTACCCTACATAGATCTAAAACGCATTGCCGACAAAATACAATGTAAATGTATATATCGCGAGTGGGGGGAGGGGGGGGGGGGGTGGCGATCTAAAACGCACTGTCGACAAAATGCAAACGCGCGAGAGATCACCAAAAGCTTCCCCGATCTCCTTTATTCACCTCTTTCCATGCAACTCGCGTCTGCTCGTTTCTCTCTCTCTCCCTCTCTCTACCCCTCTCGCGGCGGCTCTCGCTCTCTCTCCCTCTCTCTCTTTCTTTCTCATCCTAAGCCAGTAGTGCACACCGCAGTGAGAGAGGCACCAGTAGTAGATTAGTATGCAACCCGGGCGTATTAATAGAAGCCGAACAATGCTCACGGCCTCACACTGCCTTGAAGCTCGCGTGAGCTAGAGCGCGATGCACCAGCTTCCCTCGAGCATCAGCTTTGCTTTCATGCTGTCTCTCTCTCTCTCTCTCTCTCTCTCTCTCTCTCTCTCTTCCTCTCCTTCACTCTTGTTCTTTTACTCGGTGCGATTCGAGCTACGAAGTGGAAACTGCAGCAGCAGCGTTTTCCGAATCGCAACGCAGCGCTCCTCTCTCTGTCTCTGTCTCTGTCTCTGTCTCTGTCTCTGTCTCTGTCTCTGTCTCTGTCTCTGTCTCTGTCTCTGTCTCTGTCTCTGTCTCTGTCTCTGTCTCTGTCTCTGTCTCTGTCTCTGTCTCTGTCTCTGTCTCTGTCTCTGTCTCTGTCTCTGTCTCTGTCTCTGCCTCTGTCTCTGTCTCTGTCTCTGTCTCTGTCTCTGTCTCTGTCTCTGTCTCTGTCTCTGTCTCTCTCTCTCTCTCTCTCTCTCTCTCTCTCTCTCTCTCTCTCTCTCTCTCTCTCTCTCTCTCTCTCGCTCTCTCTCTCTCTCATCTCGCTCTGTTTCTCATCCCCTCTTTGCTTCTCTTGTCGCTGCCTCCTTTCCTAAGAACGGGC
>OZ010714.1:22594164-22648675 GCA_963932345.1 Ophion ventricosus
TATAGAAAAAAAAGGAAAAATAAAAACGATGGCACACTTGCCCGCTGGCCGTTCGTAGCGCGAGAAAAAAAATCATTCGGAGAGAGCTAGACGACGACGAAAATGACAAAAATTTTCCAAAAAATCGGACGAGAAGAGAAGAAAATTGACAAAAATGCGGGAGAGAAAAGATGAAAAAAAAAACAAGGATGATGCGAGAATTGGGACGACGGGAGAAAGATAGAGAGACATTTTTTTTTCTCCACAAATGTATATGAGGCATTCCACGCCAAATCGATCACTTTCCGGCCCGACCCCTTTCGATTTGGCTGAAACTTTAATATGTTATTGTTTTCATCTTAAAACGCTTGTGTGATTTTTTTCAATGTTTTTTTACATAATCACAAATACGTAGTGAATTTCTGAAAAAATGCTTAAATGATCATAAATTTCTGAAAAATGGACCGATTGAGATATTTTTGTTAATTCTTCGTTTTGCAATGTTCTTTATGAAAAAAAAATATTTGAAAAATATTCAAACTCATCTTCGACATGATTTTTTAGTTTTTTGGAAAAAACGCGATTTTTTCAAGAATGCCACTTTTGATTTTTTATTTATTTTTTTTCTAAAAAAAATATGATAAATTTAGCAATCTTTGCCGCCAGATCTATCGTGGTAAGATTTTCCTTTCTATTTCTTTTTTCTAAATTAAAAAAATGTTTATTTTAATTTTTTTCCAAATATAACTGTTTTATATGATGAAATAATTTTAAATGGTTAATTCTATCATACTCAATACTTTGTATATAATATTAATTTATTTAAAAAGTTTTCCAATTATGTTAAATTATTTTTAAAGGGTTATTTAACGGGGAATGCAGTAAATAGTTATTCAATGAATTGTTTAATAGTAATTGATGATGAATTCATTTATCTCTGTGACGTTTGATTAATTTACATAATTTGTGATCTTTCGAATTAGAGAAATTTTTAACAATAAAACCACCATTTGTGTCAGGTATCACACAGTGCCACTGCTGAGTTCCTGAAATGGTTTTCGGTTTCAAAAATCGCTCCCGGAGACCGTCCATCGCATTATTTTAGTCTTCCGACGATGAAAAAAGTCAGTGCTTATCAAACCAAAACAATTCAACTTGAACGTTTTTTTTAACATCGACAGATGTTTGTCGTTTAATATTTTAGCGGCAAAACTAAATGAAATAGTACATTGCATTTTTTTGGAAAACCATAGCATTTATTAATGTACATTATTGCATCATAGGATACAGCTATACGTGGAATAAATTAAGAATAAACATTTTTCAATTTAGAAAAAAAAATAGAAAGAAAACTTTTACCACGATGGGTCTAGCGGCAAAAAATGTTGAATTTATCATGTTTTTTTTACAAAAAAATAAATCAGCAATCAAAAGTGGCGTTCTTTGAAAAAATCGCGTTTTTTCCAAAAAACTAAACAATCATGTCGAAGATGGCTTGAATATTTTTCAAATCTTATTTTTCATAAAGAACATTTCAAAACGAAGAATTAAAAAAGATCTTAATCGGTCCATTTTTCAGAAACTTATGAGCATTTGAAAAAAAAACGGGCGATTTTTCCGAAAATTCACTACGTATTTGTGATTATGTAAAAAAAATTGAAAAAAATTACTCAAGCGTTTTAAGATGAAAACAATAACATATTAAATTGTCAGCCAAATCGAAAGGGGTCGGGCCGAAAAGTAGTCGATTTGGATCGGAATGCCCCATATATATATATAGGAAAAGGGAATTAAAAAAAAAAATATATTTCGAAGACCGTCCTTAAAACTGCCGGATCTGCTTATACCCAACATTGTATAGATATAACAGGTTCAAAATATCCGTTCTCTACATATACACATATATAGATCCACGCGCGTGAAAATCGAGCGAGATAAAAACATATCGTTTTCGACGAGACCGGGCAACATTTTTGCGTCTCTGGAGTGTGTGGCAGGCTCATCTCTTTTTTTTCCCCCATCAGATTCTCTCTCGTGACAATGCTTCGCACGTTGGGCTCTATCGCCCATAGTCATTTATGCGACTCGTGCATAGACAGCATTTTTCTTTTTCTTCTCTCATTTTCCTTTCCACTCCCCTATCTATGCTTTTCTCTCTCGGCTCGTACCCAGCTAGCCTCCCTTTGCCTTTTTTGACCAAGTTCACTCGGCCTGGACCAGAATCGCGCGGAATATTGCCAACAGCCTCGTGAGCCCTCGGGAGCACGTTCGTCGACCATCTCGTTTCGAGCTGGTGAATGAAAAATTGTCTATATGAATATACACTCACCAAAAAATTAAAGGAGCAGAAAAATTTCACAATTTTTTTCCGTTATTTTTGAAAGGCCGTAACTTCATGAAAAATGGTCGTATCGGGAGAAAAAAAAGCACTTTGAAGCTTGAAATCTCTAGTTCAAGAATCTCGCGGAGAAATTTTTTTTTGAGCATGAAGCTCGGCGCTGTAAAAATAGCGCGAGTAAAAAAATTTCGATTTTTTTTAAACATTTCTCCATGTGCTAAAAAAAATGTTTCCTGGCTGAATCAATGCTTGGGTCTTTTAGCCTGATTCTTTAACGTCAATTTAGTATTTTTTTGCTCTCTGTACGACCATTTGTCGCTGAGATATCGCCGATTGAATGAAAAATCAGCTTTTTTTTTCTATCATGGATATCTCATGAACTAATGATCGTACAGCAAACGGAAGGTGGGTTTCGGAAACTTAAATAACTCCTCTATAAGTTCCTTTTGGTATTTTAGAGAAAAACATTTTTTTTAAGCTCAATATTGATTTTAAAAAGTACAAAAAAATTACGTTTTCTGCCGTTTCGGAAAATCCACCACAACTTTGCAAATATCGCGAAAATGACCAATGTTTCCAGGTTTTTTTGAGCTCAATATAGGCCCGAAGACCCTGTAAATTTTTTAATGGATCGTTTGTATCGTTTTTTTTAACCCGAATCATCAAAGTTTTATCAAAAATTAAAGGAGCACTTTTACTGCTCCTTAAACGTCAATTGATGATGGTTAACATAAAAACAATTTTTTTTCGTTATTTTTCTCCGCGAGGTTCTTGAACTAGAGATTTTAAGCTTTATAATGCTTTTTTTTTTCTCCCGATACGACTACTTTACGAAGTTACGGTTAAAAAATTACTCAAAAAATTGTGAATTTTTCTGCTCCTTTAATTTTTTTTGCCGAGTGTCTATACACCCAAATATAGGGTGACAATTATAAGGTGGCATTGTGTTTTCCAAGGGTCTGGCACGGCGATTTTACGATCGAGAAAAATATGATATTTAATGGTTTTTTGAGTCCTCTTCGAAAAAAGATATAGTGTATTTTTGTGATGAGTAGTGTTATCCAGAAAATTTGAACATTCCGGAAAAAAAATCAAAATTCCATTACGAGTGCAACATAATGAAGTTAATTAAATTCCGGACAAGGAACACTTCTGAATAACCTTTTTTTTATGGAATTTAATTTAATTTCATGGATTTTTTTTACTTCCATTTGTCCACTTTAAAATGTATCTTCGATATTTTTTTCTTGATGATGGGATGTGTAAACAAGTTTTCAGGAGTGAAGTTGGAATTTAATATCTTCATTTTGCTGTATCAAAAATAGAATTTTGGTTTTTTTTCCAGATTGCTTAAGGGGGGAGACTCATGTAAACGACTGTATTTTCAAGAATTTATTACTAAAAAATGAGAAAATGTATTCAATTGGAATGAAGTACATTATAAAATTAATAAAAAATGTACTTGAAAAGACAATTTATTGTTGAAAGAAATGAAAAATGGCGGCGCTGCAGCTGTTGGAAGTTGACTCCTACTTTTTGCGCCGGGTAACATCCAGGTCCGTGTGATTGACTGAAATCAATGAATGAAAGTTTTTTCATTAGAATAAGTTTTTCGGCATCGGATAAACCTACTTGTAGCAAATAAAAATTTAATTCAGAACCATTTCAAATGAAAATTATCTTTTTTTAATAACCAAATTGCAAAAAAACAATATTTATTATGACAATTTTAATTTAGTTTTAGGTTCATCTGATGGCCGATAAGTTAATGAATATCTGTACAAAATTCGAAGTGAATGGGCGGATTACTTTTTGAGTTATATTCCCCGGTGCGCAAAAACTAACGTTTTGAAAAAAAAAACGCGTTTAACGTTTTCGGTATAGAAAAGTAGTGACAGAAAAAGTCTTTTAATATTAACTACATGCGTCTATTTGTTTTTTTAATTTGAATTAACTAGATTTTGCGTGAAATCAAATTTTTCCTATTGCATTCCATTATTAAAATGATTTATTTTAAATATATTTAATTCAAGTCAAGATCTATTTAATATCGTCTAATAACTAAATATTTTATTTATTCCTACATAATTCTGTGATTTTGTTTCATCTGGTAGTATAAGACAAAAGAGACGGACGGAAAAATGGTACACGATTCAGTCTCTCAAAAATCTCATGGCTTTGTTTTCATTAGAAGACAAACAATTGTAACATTCAGCAGTTGAGAAAAAGGGTTAGTCTTTCAATACATAAATAGTTGCGCCTGTTAATAAAAGGCACGACGATACATTTATTTTTTTTCCAAATAGCAGCCTTGTTAGTGAAAAAAAAGAAAAATAATTTAACTTTTTTTAACTGCACTTTTATGTCATGAACCTATATTCCTTTCTCGTATTCATACGATACATCGTGTTTTATCTTTATTCATTTAATTAGAATCTGATCTTTATTTATTTAATTTTAATATATGCAATATTAAAAAAAAAGCTTGAACAAATAAAATAAAAATTGAAACAAATAGGGTCATAGTAGGCCGTGAGACAAGAAAAACACCTATTTGATTTAAATAGATCCTATTTAAATAGACATTTTTTGGGCGAGTGTAGTCTGCGATGCTAGGGCTGTATAGTAAGCCTTCTTCTTCTAGAAATTCATCAAGTTCTGCCGCTCTTTCTTCTTTTCGAGCAGTCCTAGAGTAGACAGCATTTTCAACAAATTTCAAACCGCAGTTCAAGTGTTTCGGAGCCAAACGATATACTGCCAGTACGCTACCTCCCAGCTGTTCATTTAGGGACGCTACTATTTTGAAAACTACCGTTACACAGGTACAAATTATTGCTTACCATTGATGATAGTGCCATATATTGTTCAAATAGCAAACCAGCAAGCTTATTTGGCGAAGAAATCGAAAAGTAAAGCGTTCACGCACGCACGCTCGTGTACCTGCTTTCAGTACTGTTTGGAGAACATCACTTTGATGACTCCTCAGAGGCTTGTAGGGCTTCATTTGGGATTTAAAACTTCGGGAATACATACTTCAGATGATAAATGATTTTTTTAAGCAATAAAAAAATAGCTCAAACATTTCATTTTACATGAGTCTCCCCTTTAATGTTTTCTCGCAAATACTACTCATTACATAAATACGCTATATTTTATTTAAAAAAGGACGCGAAAAACAATGTACGATTATATTTTATTATATTGAAAAAATAAATATTATATTTTTAAATATAAAATTGTTTAAAAATATAATATTATATAAATATTATATTTTTCTCAGACGCAAAATCTCCACGCAAGACCCTTGAAAAGTGTATGCCTTCTTTATAATTGTCACCCTCTATAAATTATTTGTCCTTCATGCGGTGAGAATACACACAAAGGCGGCACATTCTAAATTGGGCCACTCTTCCCGAAAAATTCCATTTCTTTTCATCGAATTTTTTTCTTTAAAAAATTCCATTTATTGGAATTTTCAAAAATTAAATTCGTCCCCCGAAAGGAAACGAATGCACATTGGCGCGAGTGTATAGGGAAGAGTGGAGCACAATGTGTCACGGGGGACAGTGAGCCACATGCGGTTTCTCGGAGGTTTGTAGCTCGTAAATTCCGAAGTTTTATGTGTTGGACCGCGATTTATATTAGGTTTCGCCAAGCCTAAAAGAAAGTCGATAGCGGCTCACAAAGGATTATTGGAAATTAAAAATTGATTTGAGGCTTAGAAAGAAAATATTTCGCTCGCCGGGAAAACGTAAAATATAACGACACTTTCTGTAGCGGCTCCGGTTTTCGGTCCTAATCGATAGTTTTATTATTTATGATGCACTCAGTGACTTGTGTTTTTCCATTTGTAATTTAATGAATAGTTATTTTCATCAATAATCAAATATTTTACTAGTGGGGTACAATGTGTCACTGAGTGGTGGGGCAAAATGAGTCGACTCCGAATGAGGAAACAAAGCAGTGACGACGCTCCGACGAAGCGCAAAGTGTCACGGGCAACTGTCAGCTACATGCGATTTCTCGGAGTTTTGTAGCTTGCGAAATCCAAAATTTTTTGTGTTGGTCCGTGATTTATATTAAGTTTCGGCTGGCCTAAAAGAAAGTCAATAGCAGCTCACGAAGAATTATTAAAAGAACAAAATTAATTTGAGCCTCGAAAAAAAAAAAAAAAAATTGCTTGCCGGGAAAACGTCAAATATTGCGGGGAAATTGTGTGGAACACAATGTATCATCGAGTTGTTGAGCACAATGAGTCGACTCCCAATGTTATTGGCAAATAATACCCGTTGTGAAATTATCGGTATGTATGAAAATCTGTCATCTATGTTAGGAAAATATAAGAGTTCCAACCAGCTTGTTGTACCCTACGTTACGCAACACTTGACACACTGTACCCACCTATCTGACCCATTGTACCCCACCCGTGGGACACAATGAGCCAATCCTCAAATTTTTTACGAACTCATTATTTTAGGATTTTCAAGCCTTTTTCAAAAAATACGGTAGCTTTATTGTACCCTCAAAGGTTTATAAAATCGGTTATGACCTTTCTTTTCTAATCAGACCACTTTGGTAAGAGTAAAAATTTGATAGAAAAAACGTGACACACTGTGCCCGACCTTCCCCTACAATGACAAAGCGTCAAATTTGCCACGAAATAATCACGACGTTTCAAGGCCGAGTGAACGATGTGTCACGCGACTTACGAGTGCGAGAAGAAACCGCGGAAAATCTGTTTCTCGTATACTATTCTACGAGCCGACGGACATTTCGTGAAAAAAAGTCTCGTTTTGTCCGCTATCAGAATAAGAACAAATGGGATACCTCTGCTTTTTCCCCAATGGCAGTCATCGGGGAAAAAAGTATACGCAACGGGATTTTCACCGATTGAGCGGCTGTCACCTCGCCTTAAGGGCAAAACGATGGACGCAAAGGCCATCCTTTTTTGCTTGTGTACATACTAGCGTAAATGCATATGAGTGTGAGCAGACGATCGCAGGGATAGTGCACGAGAGTGAACCGAATTGGTCGTCACGCGCGTTCCCAGAGGAGAGGAGAATCCCGGCATGCTCGCGACCCCAACGCGAGGAGACTGTTCCTAGTCCGAGCCTTTCGATATTCGTATGCCGTATTCGTTTCACGTACATATCGTACCTCTCGGGGTAAAACTATATTATATATATATATATATATATAATGGTTTGCTTTCCAGCTCCTAGACACACACACACACACACACACAGTTTATTTTCTCGTCGTCGTTGTGGCGTGTTCGTTCGACCGATCGAACTAGTTCAACTTCGAAAACGCCGCTTGAATCTTCATGTACAAACCTCCGTCTCTCTTTTTCCCTCTCTGTCCCCTCCCTCTTTCTCTCTGTACTTTTCTCTCCTTTCATTTATACTTTTTTCTCCGCTACTGTCTTCCATTTTCACGTTTTTCTCTTGCATCGGATTTTTCGTTCTTTTCCTACGAAAGATACGTACACACGCATACACGTATGTACGCGTGGCAGAACTAACAAAACTTGACCGATCACGATCGAACGTCGTAGGAGTGACCGCAAACGAGACCAAACTCGAGTTACACATGGGAAATCGAATTAATGTGGCTGTTGGCGTTTGCATCGAGCTATTAAACGAGAGGCAACGAGTAGACGACATTTTAATTACACTGAAAGAAAAATTCTATTGATATTAACTAGATGCGACTATTTGATTTTTTTCGAATTTGATTTAATTACATTTTTTGGGAAATACAATTTTTCCTATTGCATTCCATTATTGAAATTGTTTATTTTAAAAATATTTATTTATTCGAATCAAGATCTCTTTAATAACGCCTAATAACTAAATATTTTATTTATTCCTAATAAATCTGTAATTCGGTTTCATCTGGCCAAAAAATAGCTTCGTTGAATCCACTAAATGTATATATATTTAATTTTTTTTATTTAAATTAAATAGAATTTTCGTAGAGTCAAACATTTTTCTATTTGATTAAATTAATGGTCTGTCTTTATTGCAACAAATACTTATTTGAGTAAAGCTATTGATCAACGTTTGGGTTTATTTGGGTTGACAGAAAGATATATTTAAAAAGACGTTTATTCACGCAAATAAAAAAAATGATTAAATAATACCTCCCATACGTTCAAAGAAAGTATGTGCTTGATTCTAATCTTTATTTATTTAATTTAAATATATTTCACATTTAACAATAGCTGGAACAAATAAAAATATATTAAAAAAAAAATAAGATCGTAGTTGGCCGTGAGACTGGGAAAAAACCTATAAATAGATTCTATTTAAATTAACTATTTCTTTGGCAGTGTACTTTACATCCAAAATATGACAATTCAACGAAACTGTTCTCGCATTATTTCTATCATATTCATTTGTATTATTCGCACAATTACAATAATAATAATGCGAAAAATGAAAGATATTAAACTTGCCATTGTGCGAAAACTTTGCTCGCGTGTATGTCGAAAATTTGGTACATGTGTTTTTGTCACGAGTGAATTTCGAGGTCACATATCATCGAGGATTGTATACTAAAGTTATAGTGGAAAACCCTCTTTCTGTATAGTTAACGGGGCATTCTGGTCTCGAGATCTACATTCCGCGTATTTTTCGGGTTTCATAAAAAAAAAAAAAAAAATGTTTACTTTCCATTTTTTCGAAGTCTTTCAATTCATGTTTCAAGAAGTTACAAAGAAAAATATTGAGCCGAAAACACAAAATTCGAGAAATGTATGGGCCTCTAAATATGGACGGGAAAAAAAGGTTTAAGGTGGTTGACATGATTCCGCAGTATCTATTCATCTGAAAGAGAAATAAAACAAATTTTCTTGATCAATAAGAATGTCATCATGGCAGGTACCTAAGAGAAAAAAAATGACATGGCGACGGCCAGTAAAAAGTTAATTTTTCGCCCTATTTTTTCAAAGTTCAATTTTTTAAAATAGTAATAATAATAATTTCGCAATGCCCGAGGTAGAGACGATAGATAGATATATATTGAAGGTTCATACCACATTTGAAGTCAATCGGTTGAACAGAACTCGACATTTCATGTCAATCAGGTTGGATAAAGTAGATTCGAGAAAGACACGTTTAAGGTAGTAGTCTCGCCACAGTCACGTTGGAAAGTTTATTTTCCGCTCAATCCATGAAAGCTTCGAAATATTTCGAAATATCCTTATGATGCAGGTTGTACATCTTATCGGGATGTGAAAACTTACAAAGTAATGATGAAAACGCCTAATATAATGTTTACCTAACCCTCACTTTTGTATCAGACTATCCATTCCAGCTACCAATGCGTAGATACTCTGCGTATACGGATATGCACACACTACTGTAATTTAGTTCTAGTCTGCTCCAGTCGCTTCGTGGCGCTATCGTCGCTAGACATTGCTTAATTTAAATCGCTATATCTCTAGAACTAGACCGTCAAAATTAATGATTTTTTTAAATCCACTTCGTCATATGTTCCTCTGTAATCAAGAATGAAAAAAAAAATCTGTAGAAAAGTTTCGAAGTTATTGCGTGAAATGTGAAATTTTCCACAGCTCCCCATAAGAACACGTGTAAAACCGTGCAATCTTTGATTGCCAATATCTCGAATACACAACGGTGAATCCTTTTAAAATTTTTCAGGTAATCACTTAATAGTGTCCTGAATGGTCCTCAAAATAAATAAAAAATCTATAGAAAAACGCCTTGGCGAGACTGCTATCTTAATGTTTTGAGTACAATTTCGGACAACCGCAACTATCTAGGTGGTATAATGGCATGTTATACTTACGTTATATTAATCGGCTATTCCTACTTCGTAAAGTGTGCCTTCCTCGACTTCGAAATGATGATTTTCTGAGACTCATTCTTACCTACACGCAGTTGTTACTTCCTTACAATCTTCTGATTGTCCGATTCGTGCCAGGTCAATCCGGCTGTATTCATATCGCTATCACTTTTTAAATATTGGGAATTTCGACAATACCTTTTGAGGACATATTCTCAAGAGCCTATACTTGAAGAAAATGCAAAAAAAATCCATTTTTTCAAATTGCTAGACTACAATACCCCTTTGAAGAATAATCAGGCAGACTAAATTTCCAGAATTAATGGATATCTTCTCAGCATCGTATTCTAAACCCATCAGCTGAATCTAAAGCTAAAAAACGAATTGACAGACACTACAATTTTATATAAGCAACATATTATTACTATTATTATTACGTAAGAATGATGCTCCTATACATAGTACCTCTGCACATAAGATAACAAAATAAACAGGCATCTATTATCATCGAAACTATAATCATATTACTGTTATTATTATTTCCATTGTGTTGTTATTGTTACTCCATGGTATTAGGGTTGTGTCGAAATATTTGACAGTCACGCAGCAAAGTAATATGTGTGTACGTGTGTTTTCATATGCGTTTCGTTTTCAGCGTCCATACTGCATGACCTCAGCGACATGCAGCCTCAAATAAACGCGATCAAAATAGAGCACCCGCCGTACTACTGCAGCAGCTACACCCCACCGTCCGCAGCCTCGGCCGCGGATCACGCTCAGCCTGCGGCTAGCTTCAGTAAGTTTCAAAATCTCATTGCTCACGCATATGCACATGCAGACATACGGACGATTGGACGACATTAGCGTCTACGAACACGATCATTTTTTTTTTCAAAACGTTCTGTCCAGCTAAAAAGCGATTAAGGTAGTTCTGTAGTTTTGGTCAAATCTTAGGAATTGCCTGAAATTTAAGTATGGTGTAAACATGACCTTCATGGACTGATAGCCAAATCTTTCAATTCGATTCATCATTTACTTTATGAGATAATTGCAATTGAATATCGGTCTTTTTGTACGCGGTCCCATTTTTCATTATGGGTCCTAAACGGATCTTAGGATTTTTAAATAAACCCACTCGTGTATGGAGCACTATTGTAGGATTCATTTTAAAAAATGGCAATTTTTGACCGTTTAGTTTCGGAGAAATAAACTTTTAAAAAGTATTCATATTCTACATGGAACTCGGGTACAACTAGCTGCGACGAGCTGATTCGCGCGTAGCTGAAAACTACTAAGACTGATTGGTGCGTGGCTAAGAACTTGAAGTCTTTTGTCACGCACGATTGCAGCGTTGCTCTGTAGGACATACAGCGGGTACAAGCTCTGTCAAAAATGTACAACCAACAGCATCATATAGGCATTGATTTTTTACTATATGCTGAGGCCGAAACTTTTAGCTCATACTGTACTCAGTGTACCTACAGAATGTCCTCAAATCGCATACGGGGCGACAAAGATTGATCGGGCTGATTTCTTGCACATTATTCGACTAGTCTATTCGACAAGTTCGATTATTTAAAAAATGCCTCGACACTCGACGAGTCGCGAGAGCGAGATGAAAGAAACTTCTTCGGCTACTTTGTAAAACGGATTGTTCGTTTACGCTATTTCTTTTTGTTTTTCGTTTTTCCCTTGTTCTTTTTCCGAAACGTAGGTCCACCGCCGGTGCACCAGCTCATAAGAAACGACAAGACTGATAAAGCACCGACGGTCTCGGTCTCGAGCGCCCCGACCTTCTCACCCGTTCTCAGGCCCGAGGATGGACATCGCGGCATGGACTCACCTCACTCGCAAACGGGTACGTTCTTATGGTAGTTTCGCAAACATAACTAACAATCGATAAACAGCGATCGTTGATTATTAAAACAAAACAAACAAAAAAGCACACACACGAACGAACAACGAATTCTTCGCGCGAATTGACAATTGTTCGCGATGTATCTGCGGATCTGCGGGAGCCCAGAAAGAAAGTGGTGAGCAGGATTCCTCGTTTGCCAAGCTCTTATACGGATCATCTCTCACTTCATACTGCGGAAAGACAATGCTGAAGTTGCCACGGTAATGCAATGAAAATGTATTTTTCTTCTTAATTACCCGAACTTCTTTTCTGGCGGATTTAGGCCAACAAAATCACTGACAATGAAACCTTTTTTTGGGATCTTCATCAGGGATCTAAAAGCAAAATCTGCAAACAATTATTTCGAAGATTGTTAAAAGTAAAGAACTGAAAAAGAAGTTAAAAAAAAAAGACTTTTCATTGCATTCGAAGGATGCAAACTTCAACGACATCTTGGCATAATTTTCTTTTGCTTTGTCCTCGAAATTTCTCGTTCATCGTAATTTATCGAGACGGGCGTTAAGATTGACTTTCTTTTTATGTTCTCGTAATCCTCCACTCTCCTCTCTTTCGTTTTATCATGCTTGTTGAATCCTTAATTTGACTAACTAACATCTAACATCGAAATATTTTCAATAACAATCGCAATGACGGTAATAACAACGGTAATAGAAAACGAATTAATGATTGTGTCGACTCGGTATGAAAGTACGTGGATAAAAGAATTCAGAAAATCTAAAAAAAAAGTAATGATAACACGAGGTCGTTTCGTTTAGTGCGTCTCTTTCTCTCTCTCTCTCTCTCTCTCTCTCTCTCTCTCTCTCTCTCTCTCTCTCTCTCTCTCTCTCTCTCTCTCTCTCTCTCTCTCTCTCTCTCTCTCTCTCTGTCTCTCTCTCTCTCTCTCTCTCTCTTTCCAACTTTTTAACACTCAAATTCTCCAACTCTCCAACTCTCCAACTCTTCAACTCTTCAATTCTCCAATTCTCCAACCCTCCAACTTTCCAACTCTCCAAATCTCCAACTCTCCAACCCTCCAACTCTCCAATTCTTCAACTCTCCAACGCTCCAACTCTCCTACTCTTCAATTCTTCAACTCTCCAGCTCTTGAACTCTCCATCTCTCCGACTTACCAACTCTCCAACTCACCAACTCTTCAATTCTCCAACTCTCCAACTCTCCGACTCTCCAACTCTCTAACTCGCCAACTCTTCAAGTCTCCAAGTCTCCAACTCTTCAACTCTCCAACTCTCCAACTCTCCAACTTTCCAACTCTCCAACACTCCAACTCTCCAACTCGCAAACTCTCCAACTCTCCAACTCTCCAACTCTCCAATTCTCCAACTCTTCAACTCTCCAACTCTCCAATTCTCCAACTTTCCAACTCTCCAACTGTTCATCTCTCCAACTCTCCAACTCTCCAACTCGCCAACTCTCCAACTTTCCAACTCTTCAACTCTCCAACTCTCCAAGTCTCCAACTCACCAACTCTCCCACTCTTCAACTCTCCAACTCTCCAAATGTCCAACTCGCCAACTCTCCAACTCTCCAACTCTCCCAATCTCCAACTCGCCAACTTTCCAACTCTCCAACTATTCAACTCCCCAACTCCCTAACTCTCCAACTCTCCAACTCTCCAACTCTCCAAATTTCCAACTCGACAGCTCTCCAACTCTCCAGCTCCCCAATTCTCCAACTCTCCCCCCCCCCTTCCCCCTTACCACCTCTCTCTCTCTCTGGTTTCTCGAAAGTAGCATAAAGTGCAAATAAATGTCCAGTGTGCGATAGACCCAATCTGAGCTCATCCAGCCATCATCATGGCAGTAACGAGACTGCGTTTGTGCTACGCCAACAACGAGCAAACGAGGATACATTGATTGTCATTCGAGAAAAGAAAGAAAGAATAAAACATAAGAAACGTATTATAAATGCAGAAAACGGAAATGCGCGTAAGAAGGGATGAGGAAAGGCAAGGGATGCAAATCGTGGAAATCTCGTGCAGACAAGCAACTTTTAAGACTACGATCAGTTCCGTTAAACTATATATGCGAGCCAATATAAGACATTTTTCTTTTTTTTCTTTTTTTGTCACGAGACTTCAATAAGAGAGCGTGACAAAAAAAAATAGTGTATACGTTTGTCTCATTGGGATATTCGTAACGCAATGAAAAGTTGGACGAAAAGTCGTGCGATTATGAGAAAATTAAAGTTTAAAGAGAAGTTGGACGAGGACTACGACGACAACGATGATTCAAGAGACGACTGATGAGAATCACTAATAAGCGACATTACGCGTGATCTCTGTTTCAGTCTGAGCCCGAGCGTAGAGAGAAGCTCGCTAAAACTCGACCAAAAGGTACTTTGTGATTGGTTATGATGTTATATCTATCTATCCTACATTTATATATATATCGATATACGTACGTGCATATTTACTGTGCGTCGTGATTGTTATATATATTGTCTCACTCTCTCGAGCGCGCGCACATAAAAATAATTATGATCATATACGGACATATAAATCAACACCTAACACACATTCACACATATACACACAAGATAGCGCGGTAATTACGTGTCTAATTTTTATGCGATGGATATATGTATTCTACTCCAATTTAACGGAAATGTATCGTGGATCGCAAGACTGGGGTAGATATTTTTCGCACGTTTTTTTTTTTCTTTCAAGTGCATTTTCCTTTTTAATTGTTTTTCTGTTCGTAATGTATTCATAACGTTTTATTCTATTATTTTTTCTTATATTCGTTATTTATTTATCGACATTTTTTCTTCATCAAAGAATTTGCACCTGACATGCACTTGATGGGGAGAATATATTCTTGAATCGTTTTTGCAAATCATTGGAAAATTTCAACCAGCCCCGATCACCTGGCTAGCCGGAAAATGTTATTTATTGCTTTTTACGTTTTTTTTTCTTGTCTTCGATATTTCAATATCCTTTTTCTTTGATTTCCTGAGCGTTCATTACCGTCAAACTCGGGAAACAATCGCGAAACCTCGACAAAATTTGCAAAGTAACTCACTCTCATCAATGATAATTCCATCGTAAGAATGTACACAAAATTTGCCAGATTCCTGAATAATAATTTTCAATACGAGTTTTGATCGTATCGATTTCATTATCTCTACTTAAATCCAATTTATGACTATTAAAATTTATTTGAATAAGCTTGAAATTGGTACATTGGGAAATTTTTAAATCCTAAATATCTAATGCTTTTGTTATCGTAATATTGCTGCAGTAAAGTCATTCGTTTTTTTTAGAAAATTTGGAGCATGATTTCTACGATTGTCCAAATAATTCGAGCACGATACTTGATGCACTTGACCAAAATTTGTCGGGGTAATTATAATTTTCGCTCGAATCGATGGCCGAAGGGTTTTTCTTTTGATTCTCGTTCCACGATACGCTTTCGTTGAGAAAGCGAGCTGCAAGCACGATCAAGTTGTGTTTCACTGCATTGTCACTGTACAACAAATTACATATTCATTTATATGCGGGGGGCCGACACGAGGAGGGGCGTTTTTCGGCTCGGAAAGGCTTCTGGATCGAACTAAGTGGTCTTCGCGTCTAATTTTAACTTTCCCTACCAAAAAAAAAAATATAAGGCTCCACCGGAGCTCCCAGTCGATGATTATTGATCAAACATTAATAAACGTAGCAACAAATATTCCAATTTGAAAAAAAAATAATAATCCCGTTAGTTCTTCAAATCATATATACGTAGAAGCGAATTCTTCCATCCACGATAAAGAAAAAAAAACGAATGATCTCACGTAAATGATTTACTATCCGATTTCGATTCAACGAATGAGAAAAATAAAAAAAATCAAGCGCATTTATCGCACTTCCCACGAATTAAAAAAAAATCCCCCTTAATTCGCGGAGGACTCTAAATCGTAGAAACTAAACCAGACTTCTCAATTATTTTCGAGCAAAATATCCTTTCGTTTCTCGTTTTATCGTAATGACCAGTACCTTAAATTACGAACACCGTACTGAGCGGTACAAAAAAAGTCTTTCTCCGGCTGAAAATCGTCCCATTTCACGTAGAAGTGCCCGTATGTATGTATTATACCCCTTTAGCAGCACTTTTGTCTCATTTTATATTCTTATATGTGTGTATTACGTATATTGATATATTTATACGTGTATCGAGTACGAGCCAGCACGGGTCTTTTTCAATTACAATAATAACAAACATCTACAAGAATCGCTCGTTGGGATTGATTGAACACGAAAAAAAAGTCGCCGTTTTATATTCGCGCGCGCTCGTCATGGCTCTTGATATGGTATACTATTGGTAGTTGTGCTGCACTCTCTATATCTCTCTCTCTCTCTCTATATATATATACATACTATATATACATATATATATGTATGTATCTCTACACATTGGCCCACACCACTTATACTATTGGCATCGTTCTGGAACGTTAGCGGTTGCTTGTCTAATGTCACGTCTCTTCTGTCTATATCTCTTCTTCTCTTCAAAGTATTGTATAATTATATATATATATATATGTATATACACATATATATATATATCGCCCCCTTGTATGGAGTTACTTTTAAAAAACGACCTGTACAGTATAGAGAATTTTTTTTTAATCTATGACGAAGAGATCCTCCCTCCAACGAATTTTTCGACGGTACGATGTATGGGGCGTTCCACGTAGACTCATTCTCTCAGCTCTTGGACGTTTGTACGATTTTATTTACTTATGAACCACTCGCACAAACACGCGATTGTGATATTATAATAAATTGATTATAACCCTTCGTGGTTACCCTGGGTAGAATCGACCCGTCGATCAACTTTTGGCGTAAACATATAATAGTTCCCGCCTTCGAATTTGCCCTCTTCATATGTCGGAATAAATACCTTTTTTTTAAAGTAGCTTATCTAAGGATTATCACTTCCAATTTTTAGGTCAAAATGTTGAAAATTCACGGAACTATGATTTTTTGAGCGAAAAAGTATATTTTTTTGTGTTTTCAGCTCTTTATGAATATTTTTTTAACATGTCGCCATTTTACTTCTTATAAATAAATTTTTCTCACATCATCTAGAAATTTCAAAACATGTTCCGTTATTTTTTTAACCACTTCGAACGGATAGTTTGGTCATAATACTTTTTTGAAAACTGACTGGGTAGAATCGACTCAAGTGTGACCACCACGATTGAATTTAGAAGTGTGACCACGAAGGGATAAAAATGCATATTTTTGGAGTTTCAAGCTTTTCTTTTGCGAACAAAGAAATTTAACTGTCGAAATGAGTTATTGAATAATCGTCGTCTGATGGGTAAAGCGAGAAGGGGGAAATGTGCCGTTGCGATGCCTCAAAATTGCGTATAGTCGAAATTTCGAAATATTGCGATCAGTAAGAAATATCGTTCCTTCGGGATGATAATTCCATTAGATATATATATATATATATATATATATATATATATATATACACGTTTAGAAATAAATTGATAGTATACGTTTAAAAATAAATGGTACCTCTCGATCACCAGGAGTTCAGGCCTGACGTTCGTTTATCGATATGACGAATTAAATCGACCTCGAAATCGTCATCGTCAACGCAATCGTCTCCAACCAACGTCCCTATCAACTTCAAACTTTTATATCACGAAGTAATAATCTAACACATATTTCAATGTTTATATACTCATATATACCTACATATATATATATATATACACATATATACATATATATATACATATATCCTATATATGATGTCGATGTTGCATTAAGTGTGCTGAATTAGCCGCCTGCAGCTGTGTGCACGATTGTTGTGCGCGATTACCATTTACGTACTTGTGTTATTATCCTAAGTACGAAAAGACAAGCAAACAAATAAACACACGTCTCATACCGGTAGAGCGAGCAAAATCTTGAATGCACCCCTTCATTTTTCCACGTCATTTGTACGATGTGGAAAAAGAAATTCAATGAAAAAAGAAAAGATACCATCGCTACGCGAGATCCCGGAAGAGGACGTGGAAAGAAAGGAAAATGAGAAAATTAATAATGAAAAAAAAATGTTAATCATCCACGAGAGGCAATATTTTATTATTTTTCTACAGCGAGCAAAATGACGCGTGTATGTATGTGTAGGAGCACAAAAAAAAATCAACAAACCGTAAACTGATGATTCACATCGCAAAACACGGGAGTTAAAGGTTCCGAGAAAAATTGTCTGAACTATGGAATTTAAAAAAATGGGAAACATACTAATTTGTTGTTTAACTTAAAGAAAATTTACTTATATGCATAAATAATTAATTCCATGTGGCACGCAAATTTCAAGAGAAGTAAATCGTTATGAATGACAACGTGATGATCGTAATTTTTCTTCGATCCTTATCTCCGTTCTCTTATCGTACAATTAATAGACGATATAGATTTAATCGACTCGTAATTTTCACGTATCCCATTATATTTGCCCGTCCGTCTGGCTAGTCCGTCCGTTGATTCGATCGGCTCGCACGAGTAATATTCACTGTGGAAATAACAACATTGCGAATTTTCCCACTCTGTAAAATCCCAATTACGACAATTAAGCGATTTAAAATTAATATAAGACAAGTTATGAGAAAAACAAGCAGTGAGGATAAATGTAGGAATTCACCCTGGGGTCGGGGACACACACGGACAGACGGACGGGCGGCTTTTCACTCACACATATATATATATATATATATATAAATTTAAAAAACTTATATATATATGTATAAATATGAATCTTGCTAAATGCAGCATATTAGCTCTTTTTGTCTCTCCCACCTGCCCTGCGCCCAGTACGCTAGCTCTCTCTCTCCTGTCTCTCTCTTTTTTCTGTCTTACTTTGTCGCTGTTTCGTTTGGTGTCACTGTAATGTGTCTGTCCGTTTGTCTGTCTATATGTATATATATGTATAGATATAAAATGATAAATATATATGAGGCTTACCGCGCCATTTCATCTAGCCCGCAACTCCAACCATTTTTTATTTTCCTAATTTTTTTTTTCTAAGATTGTACCCCATGAAAGGAAAATTCACACCAATTTTAATATTTTTATCTGTTATCTTTCAGGAGTTGTAATTTTCCAAAAAAATTCGATTTCGGAAGTTTTGGAAACGTTTAAACGCTGATATCTCCTGAGCTAATTGAGATATCGACAAATGTCAATATATATGTATATTTTTTTTTCATTTTGAAGCGTACTTTTATGAAAAAATATGAAAAAAATATCATTCGTACTGGACCACGTATTTTTTGCTTCGAAAGTGGATACTATTTTTTTTTAAAGATGATTGCCATTTTTTAGATTTTTCAAAAATTTGTCCAAAATAGAATGACTTATTCTCTGATTTTTAAGACTAGTTTCATCGTGGGCCCATTTTTCGTTCTATTTCTTTCGAATTAATTATATTTTTTTAGAATATTTTTATTATTTTAATCTGGAAATAATTTTCTCTTTTAATAATTCGAAAAAAAAATAAAAGGAAAAATGGGCCCACGACGAGACTAGTCTTAAAAGTCATAGAATTTGAAAAAAATAGTTTTTACTTTCGAAGCAAAAAATACGTGGTCTAGTATAATTGGAATTTTTTTTTCATATTTTTTCATGAAAGTATGCTTCAAAACGAGAAAAAAATATATATATTGACATTTGTCGATATCTTAATTAGTTCAGGAGTTATCAGCGTTTAAACGTTTCCAAAACTTTCGAAATCGACATTTTTTGGAAATTTATAACTCCTAAAAGAAAAAAGATAAAAATCTAAAAATTAGTGTACATATTTTTTTTATGGGGTACAATTTTACAAAAAATATCAGGAAAATAAAAAATGGTCGGGGGCACGGGCTAGGTAAAATAGCATTGAATACCTTATATATATCTTTATAAATATATATACATGTACACATAATAATAATAATATTTTATATCTGTCTGTCTGTTTGTCTGTCTGTCTGTCTGCCCGACCAACCCCGCGCCCCTACTCTCTGCCACACCAAACCTCGTCTTGATGTCGTAAAGCCACTTTTCGCCTCAACGCATATTATACTCGTATACATATTTATTATAGATACTGATTAGCGCGATAACCGCGCTCACACTTTTTATCGTCAAGGGATGTTCCGACTGTGTTTTTACTAATTGTAAGATCGGCAAAAAAAAACACATAACACTGTTTGATTTTTAGTTAACATCGGGTATTCGACAATTCTCACACGTATTCGACTCGAATATATTCGGTGAACTTTCATTCCGTTACATGTATTTACATTCGGCTCAATTAGGAAAAAAAACCGAATTTTGAAATCAGCGAAAAAAAACGTTCTCTTTTTTGAAAGACAGAAATAGTCAAGTTTGGCTCGCAGTTTGTCTCGCGAAGCGTGTATTTTTCAGTGCTCCGTACGAAACGAGGAGCAGAAATAAAAGTTTCTCTCTTGTATCCAACAAGGTAAGAACATCCCTCGATGTTACGGTATTGAATTTTAAAACCTTGATGAGAGCTCGTCGTCGGAAATTCATGATAAAAGAGGAAAGAAATGTACGCACAAAAAAATTAGGCTTTGAAGAAACAACACGTGGTTGACAGATTCAAGAAAAAAGATAAATCGAAATAAACTATCGATTATATAATTATTAATTATGCGGCAAGAAATTTAAAAAAATCGCAATCCCAATTTTCACTTGCCATTAAAAATAATTTTGCAGCTCGAATAATAATGTTTAATTCAAATAGAAATACCATTTTCGTTCAAAATAATAATTCGTAATTATTTATACTTATAAATAATGACGGTGACTTTAAAAAAAAAAATATGTCTGAGTTCTATCTCATTACGAAAATATTAAACGTAATTTCCTACGACGGCTTCTGTTAAATCGTGCACACCAATCCTTTTAATTATTATTATTACTGTTATTATGATTATTATTATCCGTATGGTCTAATCAATAAAAACTCTCTTCCATGTCAATCTCACTGTACACGGCCAATGCTCTGGGTATGTCGTATGCTGGATGTGGATTACGATTGATTTTTTTTTACCGAATATAAAAAATACTGAATCTTGCAATTCAACGTTCTATGTTCCCTATGGTACTTTAAATAATTATACTATGTGACTTTCTATATTACCTTTACATACGTACATAAGTTTATACAGATTATAAATGCAAGAAACACTTTGGAAAGCGTATATATAATTATATATAAATATATATATACATATCTTTGTTGCGATATTGGTGTCGTTGTTTTTTATTAGTATACATATATTTATACATCTATATATACACACACGAGTATATATGAACTTAATAATGATCATGGTTGATGTTGATGTTGTCGTTATCATTGGTGTTTCTTGATGTGTTGTTTAATCGTTGTTTACCTTGCTGTTTGATGTTTGTTGTTGCACCACATATATGTTAATATATATATATGTATATATATATGTATATATGGATGTCATTGTTCGCATATATATACATATAAATACAATATACCTTTCAGCCAGCCAGCCTCACGCTTGGAAGTGCCTTATCTATTGAAATTAAGATATAAAAAAAAATCTGTGCTCCCAAATTCATAGTATCTCAATTTCTCACTCGTACTCTCGCTCTTTCCTCACTTTTTTCAATCGCCAAAGTGGACGTAACGCTATCGGCCCCCTAACCGCTCCAACCACCCTCTTAACAATTAATAAGCAGCATACAATCCTCGTATTAATTTTTTGTTCGTTCATTGCCAATTCGAGGGAATAATCAGCACGTGGACAAGAATATATATTTCTCTTTTGTTTCCATTAGATTCTGATCGTTATTGGTGTCGATAGAATCATCCCTGTGTAAAGATTCGATGAATCTATTTACACCGGTCATATTCTACTTGCATATTTTTGTTCTCTCCGCAGGAGCACAATTTCGAATATCGTTTGCAACAAATAAATATCTGATTTGATAAGACAATGTTTTGGAGTATCGTGATATCTATTTTATAATTTTGAGGGTATTTTTTTGTCTCATTTTATATGGAAATTTAGTCGTTGCGTTTTGGCGAAAGCAAAAAAGAGTTGGAGGAGGGTGGTCGAGGGTGGTTGGGAGAGTAATTACTGGCCGAAATACGTTGGACGATAATTTTTTTGAAACTCGGTGATTTCAGGTCTTCACTCGCCTCACGAGGGCCTCGCCAGCGGCTCGGGACAAAGTATGTCGGGGCTTGCTTACTATCAACCCGATCATCCTGCCTCAGCCGGGGTCGTCAAGTATCCGGAGAACGGCCACGACACACTGTCCGATTTCGTGACTTTCGTATGCCAGGAGGCCGAGAACACTCAGCAACTACCCCAGGTAGCTTACGGGCCTTGTAGTACCCGCGCCAGGTGTCGCGCATTAACTACCCCCACTCTATATATCGCCCACTCTTCATTATCTTGCACAATCCGACCCCCCCCCCTCTCTCGCTCTCTCTCTCTCTCTCTCTCTCTCTCTCTCTCTCTCTCTCTCTCTCTCTCTCTCTCTCTCTCTCTCTCTCTCTCTCTCTCTCTCTCTCTCTCTCTCTCTCTCTCTCTCTCTCTCTCTCTCTCTCTCTCTCTCTCTCTCTCTCTCTCTCTCTCTCTCTCTCTCTCTCTCCCTCTCTCTCTCTTTTTTTCTAATCAATCGATCTCCATCAACCCTATGACAAAACAGTTACATCTACGCAATGTTAATGTTTGCATCGTTGGAAATTCTGAAAATCATTTAAGGCATCAGTCTCCATCTATTGCACAAACAGTACTGGACAAAAAAAGTACGCACTAGTCGAAACTTCTTACCGCACTAACAATTACATAGCGGACTCAAAAATAAAGGATATTGAGTTTCCCAAGTGGCGTTTTAAAGAGGACAAGTTTACCTTTATTTTGCTTTTTTAGAATTTTTTTTCGCCCCGGTCCGCACTTTTAAACTCGGCCATTTTCGGCTATTTTTTGCCGTCGAAAATCAACTGCAAAGTTTGGAGAAAATTTTTTCCTTGGTTTTTCCATGGTAAACTTAAAAAGGATATCAAAACCTACATTTTTATTTTTTAGAAATTCTCGTACGATTTTTTTCACCCCAGTATTGCATTTTTAGCTAAAAAAAAGACATGTTTCAGAAAAAAAGGCGTCATCGAAAAACTATAGGGTTTCAGAGGATGTGTCAAGAGGGTAAAAAGTTGCCTGGGTTCACACTGGAATGGCTAGAATTTTTTCAGAATTCTTTTTTTGACATTTTTTTACCATTTTTGGTTCGAACTTTGATGAATGGAGACGCTCCACTTGGGAATTATGGGGTCTAGCACAATATATTGAGAAAGGAAATTTGTTTACATATTCATTTTTAATTAACAACAATTTTTTTAGAATTTTATTCATTTTCATTTTTTTATTTTAATTTTCAAAAATAAAAAACGCAACTTGAAAAATTGTAGTTAATTAAAAATGAAAAAGTAAACAAATATCCTTTCTTAATTGTCCTAGACCCCATAATTCCCAAGTGGAGCCTCTCCACTCATCAAAGTTCCAACCAAAAAGGGTAAAAAAAATCTCCAAGAAAAATTCTGAAAAAATTCTAGCCACTCCAGCGTAACCCATGCAACTTTTTACTCTTTTGACATTTCCCTTGAAACCCTATAGTACTTCGATGACGCCTTTTTTTTTTGTAAAACATGTCTTTTTTCGCTAAAAATGCAATACTAGGGCGAAAAAAATCGTACGAGACTTTCTAAAAAATAAAAATGTCGGTTTTAATATTGTTTTTAAGTTTCCTATGGAAAAACCGAGGAAAACATTTTCCACAGACTTTGCAGTTAATTTTCGACGGCCAAAAATAGCCGAAAAATGGCCACGTTCCAAAGTACGCACCGGGGCGAAAAAAAATCGTACAGAATTTTCTGAAAAGGCAAAATAAAGGTAAACTTGTCCTCTTTAAAACGCCGCTTGGTAAATTCAATGACCTTTATTTGTGAATCCGCTATGAAAATTTTAGTGCGGTAAGAAATTTCGACTAGTGCGTACTTTTTTTTGTCCAGTACTGTATATTCAAGAATTTTTTTTTCAGAATAAAATCTATCTCCATATTTTAATCTTTTTATACATAAAAATAGAAGTTTCAAAGTACAAGAAAAAATAATCAATTTTTTATTTTTTTATTTATTTATCTTGATGATCTGGCTGCCTGAAGTTACCCCTGCTTTCACCTTGTTGACACGAAATCTTAACTTTGGAGCATCTGAAAATAAAAAGTCGAGTATTTTATTATAAATTAGAGTTGTAGTTATGACCCCTACTAAAAACTTTCACCCCCGATAAAAAGAAAACAAAATCGCGCACGTTTGAATTTTTCGACTGTTTTTCACAACTTAAATTGTTTAAAAATAGGATTAATTATTAATGAATATTTATACCGTTAGTAGGGGTCGAAGAGATACACGCATAGAACAATTCCTGTAAATTTGAGCTTAATTGGTGCAATAGTTTCCCCAACATCATGTTGAAGAGGTCGAAAAACGTGGTTTTGAGAAAAACGCGTTTCAAGTTTCTTTTGTAAAAATGTACATGAAACTTAAAAAAAAGTCTCTTACCCTCAATCAGTGATGCCCGGTCCATACATTATTCCTTCAGCTTCTTCAAAAACTTTACTTTCGTGGGATTTTTGGTTTTAGATCTCTGTTCTGCGAGCTTCAGACACTCGACACAGCGGTAGTGCGCTAAGCGCGCAGAGACGCTTCTGTTGTATCACTCTTTTTAGCCCCTTATCGGTTACTCCGACCTAAATAACGTTCTCTACCTGTTTCTACAGGTATGTAGTATACGAAACTGATGTTTTTAGGAAGTCAAAAATTTCCGAAAATAGACTGATACTGATCGCTTAAACGAGTTTTAAGAGCCTTATCAGAGATTTACAATCTGAATAACGGTATTAAAAGACAAAAGAAATCTCATTCCAACGATTCACCACCATGCATCTATTTCACGAAGAATGGCCGAGCATTTCGCTCATGGATATTGAAAAATATCCATGAGTAAAGTGACATTGAACAATGAATATTCTTCCCGTAGGAAAATAGTGAATATCCCCGCGGTAACCGAAAACGCGTCGGCAGGAATTGCGCTAAATTTCCGAAATTTTAGTAGTTTTATATTTGAAAATGATGTAATAGTACATATGAAAACTTGGAACTTCAATTCTATTGCACATATCGACAAATGAAAAAATTAGTATCCTTCAAAGTTCATCAATGGAAAGTTCATCAATGGAAATCTTCAAAAGTTCCGAACGAATTCGACAAGAATTGACCAATCTTTGCGAACATATGATCCCTATCAACCGAGCTTTCCATCAATCCCATTGATGACTTCTTTGTTCCCCAACACGACGAAACATGCCGAATGAATTAATTTGCCTATAACGTACGTATTTAACTCTGGCCAGGATCCTCGAGCGATCTGCAGTCCTTGATCCACTTCATTCCCACCCGAAATTTTTTCCAGACTGTACATTAGTTGTCCGTAGTTAGTGGTAGTAATGGAATGACCTCTTGGGTGGTATAATAGTGGTGGCAGACGCGACACTTGACGCGGCAATGTCCGGCCTGCACAACCCCCGTTTTCCAATCACCCTAGGCTGTAAATGCAGAACCAAAGAGAACGAGTAAGATGATCACAATTCTTTAGCAAAATGTACTCTACCTCTCACGATCAATCGTTCAATAAATGAATATCCGTCTAGAAGGCGGGCTGAATGACCAGAAGCATGAAAAAAAAGTGTGCGACGAAAAGAAAAAAAAAGATAGCAAAGAGTCAATTGTTTTGAGCGCCGCCCAGGGTGGATGGATCGGGCGCAAGCGGGTCGATAGTTGATCGGTGGTATGCGATTTTGCAGGCACAAATCGCCGGACACCGCGCTGGGGTGCAAAAGTTCTCACAGTATTATCCGAGCTCGATGCTACCGCCGCCACCGCCCGCCCCGATGGCAAGGCCGGTCGCTATAATACGATCGACCGGTGAGCTGACAGCAACGAGCGCCGGTTCACCCCCGACATCCTCGACCTCGCCTACCGATCCGTCTGAACTTGGCCCCCCAGGAAGCCAGGAACAGCAACAACAGCAACAGCAGCAGCAACAAATGGCAGCCGCTGCTGTTGGACTCGTCAGCTCCGGTTGCCAGAGTTCCGTCGATCCAGGGGGACGAAAGAGCCCAACAAGAATACTCGTCGCAGCACCGCACACCAGCAGGGAATACACGTTCGCTCATTTTCCCTCGCAACCTGGACAGGTGAGTTATACTTTTACGTACTACAAGGACGGTAGCTAGTTGGATGACTGAATTTTGATAGAATAGTGATGCGATGAAGAATCGACCGAAGAGGTCGAGCGATTGGTGTACGACTGCGGTGATTACGGGTAGGGTAAGGTGGTATAGGAGTACGCAGCTAAGCTTCAAAGCGGTGAAAAAAAAACAAAGAGATACATTTTACGAATTCGTTTTTGTTTTAATTGACAGAATATCTAGCATTCTAATTAATTTAGAGAGCGACAATTAGGAATCTTGTTTTTTTTTAAATAACAAACTAAAAACTACAAAAAGGGATTTGCGAACTCTTAGAGTCCCCGCAAACTGCAGACTTTCTATCGGCCGATAGTTGAGTCGGGTTGGGCTGTGAGCGAGTACACTGGGCCAAGTAAACAGTCTGGTTGGTGGTGAGTGCGTAGAGCAGCCAACAGTTGGCCGATTGCTCATCAAAAATTTGCTACATAAGGTGAGGTTTGCCAGGTAAGCTGCTCTTGAAGAGAGTGGTTGCGTAATGAAAACCAATATAATATCGTCCTGGAATGTTATTATTGCTTTTATATACAACGGCGGAGAAGAATCAGGAAGAGAAACCGATAATATTGGTTGCATTCCATCTACAGTGATAGACTATTGCAAGGAAAGTTTTACACGATGCATTCCAAATTACTAGATTTTCCGAAAAAATGTTTCGTCTTTTACCGAATGAGCATAACCAGCTTCAATGAACTTTTCAATTTTATTGGGCTAGCAATAGCGAAAGAGGATACAAATTTTAGACTTTCCATACCTGTGGAGGAGAGATTGCGCGTTACGATACGGTAAGATAAGGGCCAAATACCATTGATTATCTTTTATTAGAATTAAAATCACAAAGTGAATTTGATTTATCGGCTGAGTCGGCCGACTAGACAATCCGCAAATGTGCGCGCGTTCCACGCGCGCCATACGGGAGGGAGGGAGAGGGAGAGGGAGAGAGAGAGAGAGAGAGAGAGAGAGAGAGAGAGAGAGAGAGAGAGAGAGAGAGAGAGAGAGAGAGAGAGAGAGAGAGAGAGAGAGAGAGAGCGAGAGAGAGGGAGAGGGAGAGAGGAAAAAAAGTCCACATTAGTGGACATTAGTCCACAATGAGAATTTCAGGTGATTTCGTCGATACTTATATGTCTCATGTTTCTTATGCCCTACCAGCAAATATTCACCTATCCAACGATCAGCTCGATGTCGGGTGTCATATCACCGACAAATCTCTCTCTCTTCTCATCACCGGTCTCGGTAACGAGGCCCGTGGCCACTCAAAGAACCGTCTCGAATGTTCCGCCACGCTGGAACACCGCGCCGTTTATAAACCTCGAGGACGATTACAACATGATCGCGCCCATAATAACGGGCACTCCCGGCGAGCCGCCGTCGACGATGGACGAGGGTGAGTTCTTTCATCGATTCGGTATATCAATTTTTCTCCTTTTTCCATCCGTTGATCTTAAGAATTCTAACGCATGCTTCTCCACAATTATCATTTATCTCAGTTTTTCCATACAATAGCCGAAAAACAGAACAGCCTCAGAATGAAAATATAATAGTATTGGGGCAATCTCAGGAGAACATTTTCTGGGTGTTCAGCACACACGCATTTTTTCACAATTATCAAGAATCAGTTTTCGAAACTTTTCGCAGATTTTTTTTTTACGAAATCTAATGGTTCGAGCATCAAAATTCGTTTTTTTAATGGTCGTTAGGTGAACTTACTCTTTAATTTTCGATGAGTTTCGATTTAAATATGCATAGAAATAATACACTTAAGGGGGGGGGGGGGATACCTTTGCAAGGCTAAAAAATCGATAATCTTGTAAATTTTTTTTGGCAGGGAAACAATTATTTCACATGTTTGAAACCTTAGCATTTATCAGGGTGTACTTTGATCTATCAAAGCGTATTTTTTTAATTACAAAAAAAGAAAAAAATGGCTGAGATATCCCACTGGCTTTGGAGCAGGTCGACTCGGGACTTCGAAAATGGCATATACTCTGGTGCTCGTTGTTTTCATCTAAAACCAATACGTTTGAAGATATTTATTGAAAATATTCATAATTCGTCTGTAAGGTTAAAAAAACCAAAAAGAAAATATTGGAAGAATTATACAGTTTTTAAATAGACATTGCGATTTTTTAATGAAATTTTTCTTATATTTTTATATGGAATAGTACTTTTTTTGGCCGATGTTTTGAAACAATTAGGCTCACAGATAAGGTAGTAATGTTGTTCAGTCATGTGCCTAATTTGGTTAAGATTGTTTGAATAGTTTTTACGTGAGGTTGTACGCCAATTTGAAAAATGTAGTTTAGAGTGAAACGCGTTTAATGTTTGGTCACGGTCAAAAGTCAATGATAACAATTACTTAACAGCTAATCAGCAATTCCAGGGCCATATACTCAGCCTCAGCTTCTTCGGAGAATTGACTTTGTTCAGCCGTTTGATTTTTCCGTGCTTTTCGAGCCTCTTTGGCCGATAAGGAGCTGCGCCGCTCCTGTCGATGCACCCGTCGAGCGTCGGCGCTGTTGGCGTAATTTTTGTACTGAGTTCCAATTATAATATCCAATGCGAGCATGGTTTTCCAAATCGATGTATATCCTTCGTTGAATAGTCCAGCCACAAGATAGGATGCAATTTCGACGATTTTCAGTCCAGAATTCAAGTGCTTCGGAGCCAAGATCCAGATCGTTGAGTTGAAACTTTCATGGGCATTTTGAGTATTTTGAGTATGCTCAAAAATAACCGTGGTCGCATTTGGAATCAGTAGAGTATAAAAGATTGGTATAGCCCCGTCGATAACGCACGAGTATGCATGCATTGCTCTCAAGCGTCGGGAAGTTGTGTCACGTTTGTGGCTATAACTTCCATCACGGCTTTGAATTTTAGTACGATATTTTTCAGACATTGGACTAACGTGTGATGGAAAAAGAATAATTTTTTTTCGAAGTTGTAAAGGTACTCCCCTCTTAAGTGCGCAATACAAAACGCATAAAGCGATTCCCGAAATTACAGACTCGGAAATATGCAAAAGGTGACCACAAGGTTGTCACACATGTAGCTGTGTTAAAACAACACACGTGGATTTGCAGTGCAGCAAGAGTACATTACACGAATACTGCAAACATGGCGCGAGGGGTAAAAGCCCCTGTCTACGCGGTGCACAAGATTATTTATATGCCAAAACCATGTTTTCCGAGCGCTTGTATTGTTAAATATATATATATGGCTGTAGGCATGTGCCATAGCTTCGTTGCACATGTAAGGTATATCGCACATGGAAGCTGTGTCGCACCCGCGGGGTTGGAGAGGGCAGAGCCCCTCCGTACACACCAAACGTAGCTTTGAAATGTATCACCATATACACAAATGCGTCGTAGAGGTCTACGATTCGTAGAGGTCTTTTGATTTTAATGGCAATATTTCGTGTGTCGTCTTTGTCGCGGCTTCCTTTAGATCTGGTGACGTGCATTGGAGGCACTCATCACTGCTCTTTCTTTCAATATCACTCATGGTTTATATATATATTTTTATTAACGATTTATGTCGCGGCGAGATCCACGATGCTTTGTCGCGGTAACACGTGAAAGTGAGATTGTGTTTCTTCCCGCAAAAAACACCTCAGCGTACACAATAATTCCTCGACCTAACGACTGAGGGCAGCACCTAACGACCGACAGCTGTTGTACAGGGACGTTTCACAATTTTTAAATCCTAGGACGTAAAATACCTCTTTTACGTACCGTTTACACGCACAAAAAAGCGAGGAAAACATGGTTGTGGTATATAAACGATTTTACACGTAATAAGACATTTACCAATCTACTTGAGCAAAGAATAAAAAAATGGTCCTAACGCCTTTATATCCTATGTTTTCGACAGTGTATCTCCAATGTATCTCCAATGTATCTCCACAATCTCCGCTCTCCTCTCACATACAACACAATACCGCATTGCAATATGACGATTCTGTCGAAAGATCACCGCGTAGAATTAAAAATCAGTTTACTACTTTCAGAACGATACTTCCATCCCGTGCACCCGAGCAGCGTCGTGGACAAAGGCGGGTCCGGGAGTATGATGCGGGATAACGATCTCGGGGTTTCGCAGGATCCTTCGTCCCACCATCATCAGCAGCAGCAGCAACAGCAGCACCAGCAGCAACAACAGCAGCAGCAGCAGCAGCAGCACCAGCAGCAGCAACAGCAGCAGTTGCAACAACAACAACAACAACAACAACAACAGCAGCAGCAACAAGTGATGCAGGACAAAAGTGGACGGTCAAAGTCTCCCCCGTGACAGCGGGGTTTCGAAAATTCGAAACGCCAATCGACGCGTCACGTCGTGTGCTCGCCGAAACTCGACACGAGTATCTCGTTAATCACGCTTACGCTGCGACTCGTCCTCCGTAAAAATGTAAGAATTGCGATTCGATTCGTGTAGAGTTGTGCGTCGCAACGCGATCAACGAGATTGATCGACAAAGGGGGTCAACGGGCATCGAGAAAAACGTCTCTCTCCATCCCGACCGAACACCCACAAGTCAACGTAAAAAAATGCGAATGAAAGAGTAAGCCTGAGAATTTTTACAAAACAGAAAGAGGTGTAAAGAAGAGGAAGAGAAAGAACAAGAAAAAACCATCGAGAGAGAGAGAGGCGGTGAGGGTGAGAGCGGGGAAAAAAACGTTCTCCAATCTCCTTGTTCTGCTCAAAAGCGTTTCAACCGGTAACGCCTGACACGTGAGTGATACGGCACCCGAACTCCCCCTTGCCCCCCCCCCCCCCCCCCCCCCCCCTCGTCCAGTTTATAACGAAACAACCTCTCTTTGCCCCGGTTACCACACATTATTTATACGTAGAAAGGTCTTCCAGCGAGAGTTCTCCCGAGAGATTTCAGCGATCTCCCTAAATAATTATATAGAGTAAAGAAAATTAAATAACATCGAAAAAAATGTATTATTAAAGACGAACGGAAATAAAATACGCACACACCCACACACACGCAAGCACACACACACACACACACACACGCACACACACACGCGCGCGCATACACGAAGAAAAAGGTTCGGAGAACGGAGCAACTAGTCGCAAGAACGCGCAGGCCTACGAGGAAAAAAAGGAAAAACGAAAAAGATTTTAAAAAAACAAGTTATTGCCTTGATTATTATTAAGCGTTTGTTACTAGATGACCCTGATCGAGTAACTCGAGAACGATAAGTAAAGTTCGGGCGGGAGGTGGGGATTATAAGTTTCTGTCGTCATTGCGTGAATCAACACGATGAGACGTCGTGAGAAACGATGTAAGAGACGAGCAACAAATAAATGCAAAGACCAAATCGTGAAGGATCGTTTCTTCGTTCCGCCTAAGAATGCAATTTACTCCGATGGAATTTTCAGATAAAATAGTCGTAACAATATGCATAATAAGAAGGGAAAAAAACTAGATTGTTAAGGAGAATCGTGCTTTTTGCTGATGTTGAAGGATACTGAATTTTCAAAGTGCCCGAAAGCTTCGCTACGTCGTTCTCGAGGAAAACAAATGTGGACAATTTCTTAGAACTCTAAACTTAAAGAATAATAAACTTATTATGATAAATTGCGTAGTGAGCGGGAATTTGGGGAAATGGATTCTAGGTTTATTTCTTATTGAGGTTTATACCCCAAAGTTATTATGAAAAATACGTTTTTTTTATGTAGTTTCAGAAATCCGTTTTCTATATGGCTTGATACTCGTAATCGCATCGCCAGATAAAAAAAAGATCAAAAATGGGGTCGTATAAAGGCCTTACACCACATTGGCACTCGGAAAACTAGGTATAAAAACATAACAACATTTTGACGCGACTTTTAAATATATGAAATAATTTTTATTTTTCACAAATACATTATAGTTTTGTGAAAACATTTTAAAGAAACGAAAATTTGAAAGTCCTTGACGATGGTGGCGTTTTTTTTCCGTCAGGCATCGTCTGAAAGATAAAAAAAATATTTCTAATGAAAGGTGATAGCTGAAGTGTAGCATAGGGAAAACAATTAAACATAGTTTTTTTCGTAAAAATGACAGCTGTTTGAAAAAAAACTCTGATTTTTACCAAAATGTTGAGTTTAAAAAAATAATAAAAAATTAACGCGGCATAAAAAAATCCTACATTACATCCTAGATAATATTTCAAAGAATATGTGGTATTAATTTCATCGAAATCGGTTGAGTAGATCACGAGATATTTTGTCCACCAGTTTGACAAGAGGGTTCTACTAGATGACTCATATCACCGCCATTTTTGAATTTTTTTCTATTCATATTTTTTTATTTGTTCATGAAACTATAATGTATTTGTGAAAAATTAAAAAAATATATATATATCTAATAGTCGCCTAAAAAAAAATTGGATGCCTATTTTTCCGAGCGTCAAGATGATATAACTCCTTTAAAGCTCGTGAAACGGTTTCGCGTGGAGTATCTACTGAAGAGCTTTCTTAAAAAGGCTGAAGGGTATCTCGCGTCACTGTCCTTTTAGAATAAATCTCGCATCGTCTTAGATATTCTTGATGGGTCCGGATGAAGCAACGTGCTGCAAAATTCTGGAAGCGTTTATTTTCATTTACAAAAAAATCGAAAAAAAACTGCGGGCGTTTTCACGCCAACTTCGCGTAGACAGACAGAACAAAATTTCGAAAAATAACAGTTAAGGAGGTACGATCATTAAGAAGAAGCAAACTTTCGGGCCGGAAATTTTTATATGATGTTGACGAATACGTTATGTACCATTTGAAAAAATTTGAGCTATATTGACCGTTCAGTTTTTTCGTTATAAAATCGCAAAGTCGAGCACTTTGAGCTAGTGAAGCACGTCGTCTTATGAAGACCGTCGACCGGACGTGCGGCGATCACGGTTTTGCTGTTAACGTATTCAACGAAGGTCGTTGGAAAACTGAAATTTGATAAATTAGACATAATAGATATTGTAAAAAATCGAAAATTCGAACTTTACCGTTTTGTTCAAGCGCTACATTATAAAACGCTTTCAACTTCCGGTTGAATATGATCATAATGACGAAATAGCACCCATATACTTGGCAACGTCAGGCGTAACAGCTGATTCCTTTGGCGAGCGTAACCAAGCTCTGCTTGGAAATCGTCATGAAGACGAGTCGCCAGAAAACGCAAAATTTCACCTATAATATTAAGTCCGCTGAGGTAATTCGGGTCTATTTAAATAAGATTCCGATAGATTTGGTCCAACGTTTTTTTCAGTCCGTTTTTACAGTGAAACTGTCATTATGAATGCGACGGAGACTACTCGAGAGTCGTTGAGGATCTAATTTTCCATTTTTTATTAGTAAATATGCAATAAATAAAATATTTACCACAAATTTGGCACTTTGGGATCGATAATACGTATATTCAACATACGTTAACATAAATCAGAACATCCGTGGGATAACATAAATTTGGTCTCTTTGTTGACCCTGAAGAACTTAGTCGTACCTCCTTAACGTCTCAGAATTGCATTGGAATCCTACCGGCTTAAGTTTTAGTCTGGAAAAAAAAGAATGTGTATAGACTCGACAGTTTCAGAATTTTAGTGAGATAACTGAAACTGTGACTAAATTCACGATCTCTCGTGAGAAACTGTGCTAAGTTGCTGAGAGATTGGCATTTTTTTATTTTTTCTCAAAAACGATGTAGTGCAACTTTTTGAAACTTTTATTGGACGTATCAATGAATCGATTGAGCCTCCTTGATACACTGATTGCGCCTGAAAATGCTCAAGGCTAGTGCCAACACGCTTGAACGAACTAATGCGAACTAGTCTACAGCCCTCTCCTTCCCGCCCCTCCCGGCTAGATAGACAAAAGATATTGAAAAAAAAACAATGAAAAACGAAAACGGGCAACAAAAAATCACGAACACACAGACAGACACGCAATAATTTTTATTTGTTACTGAGCATAAACGGAAAAAAACAAGGATGTAACACAAAAAAGAATGTCAAAAGCAGACCAAGAAGAAGAACGAACAAGTCAACATTATGAGAACCTTCGAACGAAGGATTCGGTTGCTCTTATTGCGGTAGCTAATAAGAAAAGTGCGGTACTGTAATTATTAGTTACAGGAGACAAGTTTTTGCTTTACGAGCGCGAGAATGGTGTAAAAAAAAATGATATTTTGCGAGAAGGAATTTCGTCCTGACTCGTGCAACTTCCTAAACGTCACAATATGCTTGCGAACTCGAGTAGACGAAAACAAAATGTCGTGTAAGTGCTTGGAGAAGAATTATATACTCGCTAAAGAGAGAAACGGAGAGTGAAAAAAAAACACATGGTGTAGAATAGAGAGCTCGAGTTTGTATTTTTTTTATATACGCATATGTATGTGTGTATGTATATATTTATAGATATATATTTGAGTGTGTGTCGTAAAAAGTAAACTATCGTCCCCTCAAACAACATTATTAGGTATAACAAAAAAAAATATACCCCGTCTGAGCCTCATATTATCTCTATAAATAGTAGCGGTTGTTGTTCAAGCTTCAATAACTCGACAACTATATGATAGTTTTCAAATCCGGTTGAAGATTCTTAAAGCAGACCGATTCAACTTTAACGAAATTTTTTCTAAATATTTCCATATCCCTATTTTTACACATAAAGAAGTTATTATAAAACTCAATGTATTCCTAAAGAAACTTGAAAAAAGTATTTTTCACATAGCTCTAATTTGTGTGAGTATAATGATGTTGAAATTGAACGAAAAAAATTATTTAAGCTTTACCGTTGACTATTACGAATATTCAAACGGATTTGACGTACTTTTATTGTTTGTTGACTTATTCAAGTCAGAACGCAAAGAGTGAATGTTCCGTTTTAATCAAACGAGCAAAAATATTAACGAGTCTTAATATATATCAAGCCATAAATGGATAAATATCATCTATTTAAAATTGAGTTTGGAAGCTCAAATTTGACATGATTTTTTTATCATACCCTATAATATTGTTTGAATGGATCAGAGTTTAGTCTTTTATTCAACACAATTTTAAATACATATATATACAAACACACACACACAGGTAAACTTGAAAGGGTGCTCGTCCTAATAATAATAACAATAATAATAATAACAGTAATGATAATGATGATGATAATAATAGCAACAATAATAATTATAATAATATATCGCCAAGGCTGTTAGCAGAATACATTATATCGTCCAAATTACAATTAGGTAAGAAAAACAAAACAGCCCTTTCCGGTCCCTCCTAGCCCTTCTCCCAATTATCCCATCATTTTAAACTTTTATTTATTTCTTAGCGATGAGTTTTCTAAAGATAAGAATATACAAATATCGGAGTGAGCAAATGAATAGCCGTCGTATTATTTGAGCACACAAGCGTTCGCGTATGGATTCGTGTATAAGGTAATTCGTCAAAAAAAGAATAAAAAAGAAGAAGTTACAAAAAAAAACAACAGGAGCGTACATGATTTTATCATGAGAGCTCGGATTTAATTAAATTCATACGAACGAACGATTGTTCTTTGTCGATTGATCAAAATAAGACATTGATCCCTTCGTCGCGGATATTGTTGAATTTATTTTGTTTTTTGTTAAAATTGTCGTTGTTGTTGTTGGTGGTGGTGTTGTTGTTGTTGTTGTTCATGATGTTGTTGATGATGTAATTTACTTTTTTTGTCGATTATTGAGTGATTGACACTATTCGCTGTCATCGTTTCGAAATACTTAAGCTTCGACGATGTTTCGTTTCATTTGTTTGCGCATACATCTTCTTCTTAATCTTTTATTATTATCAATATATTTTTTTCTTTTCTTTCAATCTCTCGATTTTCAACGTCAACGAATACGCGGCTGAAGGTGAGCGTGCGATACTGTTAATTTATAACAAAAAAGAGTTAAACGAAACATTATATATATACATAATATGAAATTTCCTTTAACGATGTAATGCTGAAAGAAATGCTGCTCCGCGCTACTATTAATTCTACTACTACCATATTAACTAATTACGTAATATTATTATTATTATTATTATTATCATTATCATTATTATTATTCCTTATAAATAATATAAAATGATGATCATAATAATTCTAGCCATCGCCCACAAAAACGCCGCCATACCGACCACTATTCTCGTCTATGGAATTTAGATGATTCAAAACCCAATAAGTAGGAACACCGAGATGTTGATGCTATAAAAAAAAATTGTCAGATTCTATTATCCCAATAGTGATGATATTTTGTGAGTAACATCGCAAGATTCAATTGATTCACGAAAACATATATTACTCGGAATAAGGGTTGTTTTTGTCCGCTACCGCCTTCACGAAACGGACGAAAAAAATAAATGTTTCATCTAAATTTTTTCGGTGAACTACTAAAAATGGATTTTTCCGACTTCCTTCTCTGTAAACTGGATTTCCTTATACACAATTTTTCAAATATACATTTAGAACGTTAACAGATTATAGTTGAACAAATATATAACTATTATTTTTTAAAAAGAGATCTTTCGAATTCTTCGCCTGCGTATTTCTCGACATTGCAGAGGTGCGAGTCTTCTATCGTTCAAGAAACCAGTTTGGTGAATGAATTGAGAATAACCACTTTTAGGTAGAATACTAAATCGCACAAAACAGTTATGATTTGCACAATGTAGTGCAGGGTGAATATGGTCAATTAAAGGAAAATTGGGCAGTCACTTCATACAATAATTAACGACAAAAAAAAATGTTGAAACGAAACAAAACGTTCTTTTTTTTTGTTTTTATCGAAAATCATTTGGCCACTTGTAAACGAGATTCGCCACGTAATTTGTACGTTTTTAGATGGTTTCACACGAATCGGTACAGTCTTTGTAGCAGTTATCCATTGTTATCGCTATTCCCAAACATTATCTCCTACTACGCAACTACTACTAACGGTTCGAACACCACTTACTATTGAATAGCCGATCTGCTAGTGTACGAGAAGAGAAACGAGCGCTAACTATTACGTATAATTGCGAAGTGAGAAAAAAAGCTAAACTAAAGGAAAGAGGGCGCAGACCCCCGACACACAATTAACTAAAATATCAGTAATTAAAGTGACAAGATGAGAAAATAAAACAAGTACTACTCGCTGTAGCTCGTATGAGAGGAGAGCCGGAACAATGTAAATATCTATAACGAAAGTGCTGAATTAAATTTAAGAATTAAAATTAGTGTATATGCGGACATACCGTGCAAAACTGAAAGAACGAAAGTCGCATATTGGGCTTTGAGAAATATATACGATTTAAAAGAAACGAATAGCCGTAAGGAACGGAAAAATGTAGGCTTAGGGTGCGTTGAGCAATAAAAAGGAAAAAAAAATGATGCCAATTAAACACAAACTGCGGTAAGATAGGACGTTCGAGAAGTTGTAATTGTAACGAATGTTTTTTCTACGGAAAATTTAACGAAGTAATATTAACGATAATGTCAAAACTATTAATACTAATAATAATAATGAAAACAAACGAAATTATGTCAATGCACTCGTCAGTCTTCGTCACGCGGCAACAACGAAACAAAAAAATAACAAATAAAAACGAAAGAAAAATGTTTTTTTTTTTCATGAGAAATAAATTAACAGGGTGGCCCGGGACAGTGTACCGTAAATTTTCTTACATTATCGCTGTTCACTATTTTTTTCCTCTGTCTTCGAGATTCACCGAGTTAGTCAGCCGTTGAAAAATCGTTGATCTTCTTAAAATTTTGTTTCGCGCTCACGTAGACTCGATATTAGTCTTTTTCCTTCGTAACTCGAAGTATCCCCATGTGATTGATAGTGAGAAAGAGGAGGGAGGGGGGGGGGGGGTGACAGTGGGAGTGGGAGTGAGAGTGAGAGTGAGAGTGAGAGTGAGAGTGAGAGTGGGAGTGAGAGTGAGAGTGAGAGTAAGAGTGGGAGTGAGAGTGAGGGTGAGAGCAGGAGTGAGAGTGAGAGTTATAGTGAGAGTGAGAGTGAGCGCGAGAGTGAGAGTGGGAGTGGGAGTGAGAGTGACGTGAGAGTCAGAATGAGAGTGAGAGCAAGAGTGAGAGTGGGCGTGAGAGTGACAGTAAGCGTGAGAGGTGGAGTGAGAGTCAGAATAGGAGTGAGAGTTAGAGTAGTAGTGAGAGTGAGAGTGAGAGTTAGAGTGAGAGTTAGAGTTAGAGTGGGAGTTAGAGTGAGAGTGAGAGTAAGCGTTAGAGTGAAAGTGTGAGTGGGAGTGAGAGTTAGAATGAGAGTGAGAGTGAGAGTAGGAGTGAGAGTAAGAGTGAGAGTGAGTGTGAGAGTTAGAGTGGGAGTGAGAGTGAGAGTGAGATTTAGAGTGGGAGTTAGAGTTAGAGTGGGAGTGAGAGTGAGAGTAAGAGTGGGAGTGAGAGTGGGAGTGGGTCGAGAGTTAGCGTGAGAGTGAGAGTAAGAGTGAGAGTGAGAGTGAGCGTGAGAGTGAAAGTGAGCGTAAGAGTGAAAGCGAGCGTGGAAGTGAGCGTGAGAGTTAGAGTGAGAGTTAGAGTGGGAGTGAGAGTGAGAGTGAGAGTAAGAGTTAGAGTGGGAGTTAGGGTGAGAGTGAGAGTAAGCGTTAGAGTGAGAGTGAGAGTGGGAGTGAGAGTTGGAGTGAGAGTTGGAGTGAGAGTTAGAGTGAGAGTGAGAGTAAGAGTGAGAGTGAGCGTGAAAGTGAAAGTGAGCGTGAGAGTTAGAGTAGGAGTGAGAGTAGAGTGGGAGTGAGAGTGAGAGTTAGAGTTAGAGTTAGAGTGAGAGTAAGAGAGAGAGCTGCTAAGGGAAAGTGAACTTCGTAATAGTCGATTACCGTTAGACCCGTGCGGCTACAGCATTAGAAAAAAGCGTATAGAATGATTTAACGTGTCAATAATAATAAACATGTTGTATTAGTCTTAGATATTTTGGAACGACGAAAAAAAAGCTGCACAGCTAACTTTTCATGCTAAATTTGTTATAAATGTGAACAAACGAAGAGTGGGAAGAGGAGAAGAGCTACAGAGAGGGGGCGAGAAAAAAGCGGAATATATATAACTGGTAGAATGAATGTGGAGACGTTTTTTTAATAGTTCCGCTCAATCTTTATAATTTTACTATGAGAATTAGTGAGAGAGAGAAAGAGAGTGTGTGTGTGTGTGTGTGTGTGTGAGAGAGAGAGAGAGAGAGAGAGAGAGAGAGAGAGAGAGATCGTGCGAAAGTGCTATGGGGCGTGACGGAGGGAAAAAAAAACAATATAAAACAAGAAAAACATAGAAATCGAGACATTTTTCTTTAAATCGCGCTCAATCTTAATAGTTTTGCTACGAGAATTAGTGAAAGAGCGAAAGAGGGAGCGAGAGAGGGAGAACGAGTGCATGAGCGCGTAGAAGAGAAACTGATCGATACATTTTCGCGAAAAAGAGTCCATCGGGTAACGAGAAGCCCTTTGTACAGCGTCTCGAGCTGCCTTGAACCGAAAGTGCATTATTAATAAAGAAAAAAAAAAGAAGAGAGGAAATTCCCAGGAAGCATGACAGAAAAAGCGGAACTTTCTCGATCTTGCAGTAGTGAGCGAGAATTTTTCTACGTACGGTAGTCGTCCTCGAGAGTTTCGGGGGAACGAAAATAAAAAAGGATATTACACAAAAGAGGTAGTTCTGTATCATCGATCAAAAGTGCGTTACATTTTAGGCGTTAGACGCGACCCATAGTATACGTCGTGGAAGAAGAAATCGAGAGATAAAAAAACAACTGTCGAAGGGACTTAGATAATAATTCGAAAGTCATCCCGGTCACCCCCACTTTCCAATTGCGGACTTTGAGACACGAATAAGTAAGCTCGCGTGCAGTTGACTGATAGCGTAGACGAGGACATACCAATGAGAAGTGAGAGAATGCAAGACAAAAATTTAAAAAAAATAAAAACACCACCAAACGTAACATCAAATTTATTATGGTAAACGAAAAAAAAAAAACAGTTAAGTAGAGCTTTATAATGAACTGCGAGCGAAATGAAAGAATATTTACGCAAAGAAGAAAAATTAGCGATCGAGATACGAGAGTCGCTATCTTGTAAACGAATACAAATTTATATTATACACGAAGCTAAAGCGTAATTTGGAGTGATAACGTGCGTATAGCGATTATTGTACGAAGGTATAGTCTGATGAGAGGCGCAGTGTCGTGGAATTTTTGGCGAAAATGATTGAAGTATGAGATCAAACGAATTAAAATGTTTTATCGCGTAAAGCGAGGTAAAAAAAACTGAAACAGAAAGGGCGGAAGGAAGCAAAGAAACGATTACGACGATGATAACAGCAACAACAACAATAATAATAATAGTAATAATAACGATGATGAGTAGGGCGATTATTATTAATACGGCAATACTATATATATATATATATATATATATATATATATATATATATATATATATATATATATATATAAATTATAGCAATATACATATATTATAATGAAATACAATGATATATTTATCGAATATTTATTGAGCAAAAAATAGCACATTTCGTAGCATGGTTGTACAAAGTAGGTAAATTGCGAGAGACAAAGAGAGCGAAAAAAGAAAAAAACGTTCGGAAGGAAGGTTATTAACGAGACACCCGGGGAGAGACGAAAAAAACAAAAAAAAAAAAAACTTTGTATAATTGATGCGGCGTCAATTGGTGAAAACCGGAAAAGAAAAAAAAACGCAAGTGAACAAAGAAACGTAACGGCTGTACGTTAATTTTTCGTTTCTTCTTTTTCTTTTCTCTTTTAGTTTGTTTTCTTTCGATCGTGACAGTCCGAAATTATGTATATTCGTTTCACGATCTCTTTTTCTACGATCGTGAACGAGGTTCATGTTATATATCAGGGATTAGACTAAATAGTATAATGCGCCGCGGAAGCAGAGGGTGGCAAATGGGTGTGAAGGGACGACGGCTCGGTACTTTTCATTATTCGCGGTGTTTTTTTTTTCTTTTTTCTTTCGGGTGTGCGTGTGTGTATAATTTCGAGGAGAAAAAAAAATACTCGTGAACGAATAAAAACCGTGATAGCGATAAGTGAAGAAAGAAATATAAAATAAAAACAATGCGCCACCTGCGAAATCCCGTCACTCTTCCGAGACTTGGGAACAACGAGATAAAGTAAAACAAGAGAGAAGAGAGGAGAGTGGGACGAGCGAGAAACGATGACCGGGGTGAGGATCGTTTGTCACCTTGCCGCGCCAGTTATACGTTGTGTCCATACTGTCTCAATTAATAATATGTATTATATATCCGACAATATTGATTATTAAAAATTCTTAATACATAAATGCTAAGAGTATACTTTGATTGGCAGCGCGACGATTTTACAGATGTATAGAAGTACTTCCAGCAGCCTGATTCCGCTTCGCTTCCTGCCTAAGGGAGTATATCACCTTGGCGCTCGGAAAAATAGGTACGAAAATAAATAAAACATTCGACAGGAGTATTGAAATATTCCCTTCACGAACCCGAATATTTTTAACAAATATTTTATTTTCGTCTATAATTGATCAAAAATACATCTCGGTATACTGGTGAAATTTCAAGCCAAATTACTGAACTTTCAAGGCATCAGCCTCCATCTATCGCACATGTTTTCAAGAATATTTTTTTCATAATACAATTTATTTCCATATTTTTTAATCTTTTTCCACACAAAAATAGAAGTTTCAAAGTACAAGAAATTTTTTTTTTTTTTCTTTTAACCCTTCGTGGGTAACGTCATTTTGAGTACCCTTAAACGGTAACGTGGGGTCACTCGTGTCCGATGCTTAAAAAAGTGCTTTAAAATGCTTTAAAAAATCTGAAAAAATTCATGGTGACTTATTAACTATCCTAGAATAAAAATAATTCACCATATTGCCGATTTTTTATTATTTTTATTCTGTATAATTAAATAAACAAATGAAAACGTGTAAAATGCTTTTTTTTTCAAATAGCCATAACTTTTGATAAAATTAATATTTTTTGATGATCCAAGCGGGAAATGAAAGCTTAAGAGTTGTACTTCAAAAAACTTGAATGGCCGTACGAATGAATGGAATGCTTAAGCTTTGAGCATGAAAAATCGGTTTTTATAATAAAGACCGAAAGGAAATTTATAATAAAGTAGACATTTTCATATTTTTCAATCAATTTATTAATGAAAATAACATTTATTTTTAATTTTATGATTAATCCTCGACGTAATCTTCCTCGGAGTCGCTTTCTTCATCGCCATAATCGATTTCACGCTCTCGAGAACGCAGAACGCGATCAATCTCAGTGGGTGTTCGTTGTGACATGTTTGTTGTTATGTTGTTTCCTAAATAATGAAACCCAAATATCCATCAATACATTTCACATAAAATTTTCAACACGTGTTTACATTCAAGAGTTAGATTAGCACAGTCAATTTTCGTAAACGCGTGTTTACGTTCAAGAATTACATTTGAATGCTCAATTTTCGTTTTATTTTATAAATCCTTTTGTAAGAACACACTTTTCTAATAAAAAAATAGCAAAAAGTCGAAAAAACCAAATTTCTTACCTTGCACTTTTCGCACTCGCATACGGTAACGTCGGATCACTCGAGCCTTTTTGAAAATATACCTGATTCTCACGACTGCTGGTAAGGAAATGCGGCGTCGGCACTTGGGGATCTAGTAGCCTACTACAATACAATTTTTTCCAGTACAGTTCGGCCGGGCTCCCTTCCCCCCTCCCCGAGCTACCAATAAGGGTCACTTTTGCCGAGGCATGAGTGACCTGAGGTTACCGCTTAAGGGTTAATTCATTTTGGTCGTCTACCTGCCTGAAGTAACCCCTGCTTTCACCTTGTCGACAAAAAAACTTAACTTTGGAGCATCTGAAAACAAAAAGTCGAGTACTTTATTATAAAGCGGAGTTATAGTTATGACCCCTACTAAAAACTTTCATCCCCGATAAAAAGAAATCAAAATGGCGCACTTTTGAATTTTTCGACTGTTTTTTTACAACTTAAATTGTTTAAAAATAGTATTAAATATTAATGAATATTTATACCGTTAATAGGGGTCAAAGAGATCCATATATAGAATAATCCCTGTAAACTTGAGCCTAATCGGTGCAATAGTTTTTACAAAATCATGTCGACAAGGTCGAAAAACATTGTTTTGAGAAAAACGCGTTTAAAGTTTTTCTTATAAAAATGTACATAAAACTTAAAAAAAAGCCTCTTACCCTCAATTAGCAATGCCTGGTCCATATATTATTCCTTCAGCTTCTTCAAAAGCTTCACTTTCTTGGGATTTTTGGTTTCGGATCTCTGTTCTGCGAGCTTTGGACGCTCGACACGGCGGTTGCGCGCTGAGCGCGCAGAGCCGCTTCTATTGTATCACTCTTTTTAGCCCCTTATCGGTCACTCCGACCTAAATAATGTTCTATACCGTATTTCTACGGACATGTAGTATACGAAACTGATTTTTTTAGAAAAACGAACATAGACTATACTGATCCCTTAACAAAAAAATACTACTTTAACCCTTCGTGGTCACCCTGGATAGAATTGATCCGACGATCAATTTTTGTCGTAAATATATAATAGTTCCCGGCTCCGAATGGGACTGTATTCACCATCTTAACTGTCGTTTGAAATATCCTCATACCATAAAATGTTGAAAATTCATGGAACTATGATTTTTTTGAACGAAAGAGTGTCGTTTTTGCGTTTTCACCTCTTTATGATTATTTTTAACATGTCACCATTTTATTTCTTATTATTAAATTTTTCGTACATCATCTAGAACATTCAAAGCATGTTCTGTAATTTTTTGAACCATTTCGGACGGATAGTTTGATCACAATACTTTTTTGAAACCTGACTGGGTAGAATCGACCCCAGTGTGACCACAGCGAATGAATATGGAAGTGTGGCCACGAAGGGTTAAACATGACTGATACTTCAATCAGTTTCGACAAAAGGTACCCAGTTTTATGGTTACTTTGATATCCATTTTGTAATAAGGGATTCATCTGATAGCCGTTTCAATCGATTTCTCGATCAACCGCGGCAACAACTCGCAACCCATTGAAGATAAAAATGTAAAAAGTTCAGTTCATCAAGCCCGTGCGGCTACGTGGAGGAGCTTGGACGCTCGGTCGGTAAGAAACTACCATACCTACAGTCAACAAAGATTTCGGTTGCTGCTACGTTGAGTTTCTGCAATGAAAAATTGCGTCGGTCTATTACCTTCCGTGGATAATATCTTCCTCGCCGCTGCGTCCTGTTATATTATAGCCAATGAGCAGAGTACGACAAGCTTCTACATCGGCTGAGTAAGCTGGTAAAAATCTTCAACTCTTCGCGATAACCGCTGCAAATCTCTGCTCGGATGACTATTCCAATTTTACTTTTAAGGCCAAGTGTCACACCGACCGAGCGGCCATGAGTGCGAGAGAGATAGCTGATTTGCAGATTCCCAATGATTTCTGAAACGGTTGATTTTTGGGAAAAAAGAAAAGAAACACGTTCCGCTCTGTTGAACGACGAACAACCGCTTTCTCGTCTTTTGCCCGAAATATGATCCGTCTAGGAGAAAACTTGGCAGTAGGATTTTTACCGACTGGACGTGTGACACATGGCCTTAATGATTATTCCGGGACATCTTTGTAACAGGAATTTTAACTATTTCAAGAAACGATGTGAATTGTCCGAGGAGATCCCGGCCGTAAAGGGTCGCAGGTAAGAATGTATATTGTCATAGAAATTTTCGAAAATGTTAACAGGTGGCATGACCCGTCGTTGCGTGAAACGAAAAGCAGAAATTGAAAACTCAAATGTATCTATTCGAAAACTAGAACAACGGACGCCTGATTTTTATAATTATAGCAAATACCAGCCTTCGGGGGTAGCGTCGCCCGCGTGGAATTTGGCTTTCGTCAAGAGAAACTTCGTTACTAGATACACCTCTTACTACGGGTTGTTTTTAAAAAATCCTAATTTATGCGTTTTATTATTTGTAATGCAGAATATTTATACCGAGTTTCAATTTGATACACGCAAGGAATACAATTTCCCATACAAACTTTTACATCCCATTTCATCCGTTTAGAGGTTGATTTTCGAAAAATTCTTTCTTAGTGCACCTTCTAAGGAACCTTAGTGCACCTTCTAAGGAACATATAGTCTGAATGTCATGTTTCTATCTTCAGCGGTTTAGGCTCTTCGTTGTCTATATCTCAGTCAGTCAGTCAGCCAGTCGCGGAACTCTTTTATATGGATAGATAATGTAATCATTATGGCCCCGTTCATTGAGAACGATGAAGTTCTGTTTTGAGATTATATAAAGATCGTTCCACCCATAGTGATATGAAGGAGTGAGCGACAGGGACGGGGATTCGAACCTCCCTTTCATGTACGGCTCAATTATCGTTATGTAAATTGACTCAGTTTTATGGTGGCCCCGAGCGAACCTCGCTGGATATAAGCCCGCGTTTAGAGAATAAAAAAAATCTTTCTCCCCTTGATTTTCAGCAATTACACGCTGGGGATTCGGCTCCTGAAATTGAATTTTATTTTTAATAGTCGGAAATTCGATATTTCATAAACAGTTTTCCAATGAGACTTGTTCATTTTTATAATGTAATACAAACGTAATGTTGGAAATTCCATAACATTAATATGAATCACAACAATAGTAACGAGAAAAACAACAATAATAATAATTACAGTGAAAGTTTATTCATACCACCGTCCCATCTGTCGTAAGCAACACGTTTATTATTCGATTAAGTATCTCATCTCGGCAATTTCGACCACGATAATCCCCTAAATATAGAATTATTCTACGAACCGTTGTAGATATATGTATACTAATGTACGGACTCACACACACACATGTTAATAAATCGGTGCGATTTGTGTAGACACATTCGATACATACGATATATTCGAACACTATCGGAATATTAAGTTTATTCATACTATTATATATGAGCTCGTCAATACACGCATTAAGCGCATTCTGGTAGATGATCCGGATAATACAAGAGACGCTCATAGGATTCTGTACAGTTACTTACGTGACCATACATCCGATATATGTATATGTTTGTATTTATAAGTTTTAATTTATGTATTATATATATATACATACATATATGTGTGTGTGCGTGCGTGTGTGTGTGTGTGTGCGTGTGCGTGCGTGCGCGCGCGCGCGCGCGCGCGTGTGTGTGTGTGTGTGTGTGTGTGTGTGTGTGTGTGTGCCAGGTCTGTAAATATGAAACCGGAATTTGCCCATAGATGGCCCTAGCTGTCAATGTAGTTACTGTTAAGTCGCGTTATTGGCGGCATTTGCTTTGCTGACATCTGACAAAGGTTTTTAACTGACAACAATACAAGTTTCATACCCCAACATAGTTTGTTATAGCGTTGAACATGTTGAATTTTGTCCCTGGAAATTACGATTTGCGGACAGCATTAATTTTATTTTACCATTTGAAGAAAACTGCTGCAGAATCGCATCGAATGCTTGTCGAAGCTTACGGTGAGCATGCTCTTGGTAAATCACAGTGCTTTGACTAGTTTAAAAAATTCAAAAGTGACGATTTTGACGTGAGAAATGGAGAACATGAGAGGCCACCGAAAAAGTTTGAAGACAGCGAATTGCAAGCATTGTTGAATGGGAATGACATTGAAACTTTTAATACTGAACGCTACCGACAACAAATGATCGATTTGAATCAAGCTTTGCGTGAAAAACGATCAGAATATCAAAAAAGGCAACACAAAGTGATTTTGCTTCGTGATTATGCACCATCGCAGACATCAAAACCGTTCAAGGAAACGATTGTGGCGTTTAGTTGGGAAATACTTTCGCATGCGGCTTCCTCACCAGACTTGGGACACGCACTTGCTGAGCAGCGCTTCACTTCTTACGAAAAGGTACGAAAATGGCTTTAGGACTGGTTTGCCTCAAAAGAGCAACAGTTTTTTTTGGCGTGGCATCCACCATTTGCCAGACAGGTGGGAAAAGTGTATCGCTTGCAATGGACAATACTTCGAACAAAATATTTTTCATCAGTTTGATACAATAAACGTGTATTTTTTATACAAAAATTCCGCTTTCATATTTACATGCCTGATATATATATTCGGTCTATGCATAATTCCGTAGCAAAATTTCGACAGATGTCGTTCGCAGTTGCTTCTCCACTCGAACATGCGTCAACCATATGAAGGGTCATATATTAAGATATTGCTGGATGGATATTGAAAAATCGCCAACATTTTTGAAAATTTGAGGAATGATAATTCTTGATAGATACATGAATTATTTTAGAATTTTTCCCTGAATAATTTAATGTTTATAAATATGTAAATTTAAAGGTTGTTTCACACTATACGGCAAGGACCGACACGTAACGGCAACGGCACGTACCGGCACCGGCACGACAAAACTTTGTAGCATGGGTTTCAGTGGGAGTGTACATACTAACTGGCAACGACCTCCACGTTTCGGCAACATCGCGGAACGGCTCCGGTCGACATTCTCGCAAGAAATTTTTTGATCGCCCGTTACGGTACCTGTCGGAGCTTGTCTGGCAGTCTGAATTAAAGAACGGTAGAAGACGAACCGTGGGCAGCCAAAATGGATCAGGAAAAGTAATTATTAGGTGTATGACTTAATTTTTACAGATTTTTTCTTCGAGCTTAAAATTATATTTAAAATAGAAATATTTTCGCGGTCTTTTGTGGTTTTGAAAGGATCGGACGCAAGGTTTCAGAACACCGAACGTCAAGTCTACGTGAGTTACATAACCTCTCAGAATAGCAGAGTTTACGATGGCAACTGATAAACAGCACATTCGGCACTGCATTTTATACGAATTCCAACAAGGAAAAAATGCTTCTAAAGCATGGGAATCAATTTGTAGTGTTGTTCTTGGTGCCGGCGTTGTGTTTTATGAAACGTGTAATTATTGGTACAAACGTTTTAGAAGTGGTGATTTCGATCTTAGTGACCAACCGCGCCCTGGACAGGATATGAAGAGTATGCTTTATTACGAACTCCTGGGAACTGGTTAGACGGTGATTGCGGAACGCTACAGTCGAAAATTGAACAAACTGAGCGAAGAACTTGATCAGAAAAGGCTATTTACTGGGCAAGGAAGCAGGCAAGTCATACTGCTGCATGACAACACTCGACCTCACGTTGCTCGCGCGACTCAGAAGACCCTCTTGAACTTGGGATGGGAAGTTCTCCCGCACGCGGCATATTCACCAGACTTGGCCCCATCCGACTACCATTTGTTCTGGTCAATGAAGCACGCCTTAGTGGATAAATAGTTCAAAACGCTGGACGATGTGCGTAAATTCGTCGATGACTTTATTGCCTCGAAGCCTGCAAGTTTCTTTTACGACGGCATTCGTATGTTACCTGAGAGATGGCGCAAGGTCATAGAAAACGATGGACAATATTTCCAAGATGAAGTTCGTTGTTCTCTATTTTTTTATATTAAATAAATTTGCTGAAAAATTTGTAAAAATTAAGTCATACACCTAATAAAAACGTGAAATCGTGGGAAGCATTGTATGTAATGAGCCACAATTTTAATAAATCATAAAATGTAGAACTCCGGCATTCGAAAATATTCGTAAAACTTGTCAAATTTTAATAAATCTTCAAATAAAGTCCAATATTCTCCCTCTGCCTTTCTTATCTTCAATATTAGGTGTACCCATATTCGTTTACGTTTTTTCGATTTTTGGTTTTATCTTCGTCTAGAAGTAAAGCTATAAGAGCCAGTTCATCGTCGCTCCACGATGGATTCATTGCGACCGCTGAACGTTAACTGACGGATGCCTGCCGGTGCAATCTGAACATACGGGTAAAATTGTCATGTCGGTGCCGGTATACGTGCCGTTACCGTTACGTGACGGTCCGTGCCGTAAGTGTGAATCAACATTAACACGGTCGCTTATCGGAAAACAGCTTCTGCAGACGTTAACGACTGAAAAACGAATGGATCGAAATCACTATAAATTCTAAAAATATTATATCATCAAGATTTAGGATCGAGAGATTGATTATGCTAAGTTTCAAGTAAATCGGCTGAGTAATTGTCGAGAAATTAATTAAAGTAATGAGGGGTATCGCTTTTTTTGACGATGAATTAATAGCAATAATTGGAAAACTCAATATATATTGAGTTTTTAGGTAATGATTGATAACAATAAGATGATCTGAATTAATTAATTAAACTTAAAAATATATATTCTTTTTTTTTGGTGGTCAGTCGAAACCTATGTACAGTCACTGATAAAACCTCAGTCAAGCACACGTCAATATCGTCGAATTTGACTTCAATTATTATTAAAAGTGAAAAAACAACATGTCTAAGTGTTCATTCATTATTAAATTAGCTATTTGTAAGGCTAAACACGTACGTGATCTAGACTTGTAAATCCACGATTCACCCATTGAGGACTAACTTTTTGCCCGACAGTCCATCCAGTAATACGTTAAGTAAAAACTGAACCTTATGCCGACATAAAAAAAACGTATCCATAGAGATCCGTGACGTATATGAAGTTTAATTATATTTTGAACATGGAAGGAAGAAACGCGTATTTTCGATACATTTCGCTTTTTTATTTCCGAAAAGGCAAAAACGTGTCGCAAACTCACAAAGAGTGCTCCGTGTACGGAGAGAATGCAATAAGCGAAAGTGTGTGTCGAAAGTAATTTACGAAATTTCGTTATGGAGATTTTGATCTAGATGCTCCTCGCTCCGGTCGGCCAGTCACTACTGATGTCCATTAAATCGACGCTTTAATCGACTCCGACCAGCATTTGGCGACTGCAGAGTTCGGACATAACTTCAACATTGGCCAATCAGCTATTTCGAGACATTTACGGAAGCTTGGGATAATAAACAAGCGCGATGTTTGAGTGCCGCAAGTACAGTTGGCAGTAACTAGCTATTTCAGTATCGAATTCGATTAAGGGATATCACCATTCTAGGATTTTGGAAAAATCGTTTTTTTTTGGCTTAAAAAATACTTTGGGGTCATAAAAACAATATGCAATTGGTCCTCTAGGGAATTTTTTTTTTTAAAGGTTCAATTATCGATTTTGCCGCAGCACCTCGGAGCGCGCGCTGAGCTCGATGGATAACTCATATCGTAGATTCACAGCCCTATGCAAATTTTACAATTGAGAAGAAAGAGTGCATCGACCACGTGCAAAAACGAATGGGTACGCGCCTTCGAAATTTGAAAAAACACACAAAAGGCCTCGGAGGAAGAGGCAAGCTAACTGGCAAACTAATTGACGAGTCATCGATTTATTCCCGAGCAGAAATTTGTTCAGGGTGAAATCCGGACCGGATCAGGCTGCCACAATAGCAAATCCGAGCCGGATCAGGCAAATTTAGTCCGGCCCTGATCAGGGATGTAATGCTTTTGCAAATTCAGGCCCGGATCAGGCACCTTATCAGGCTCGGATTAGGCACTATATCTGGCTCGGATCAAGCAACTTATCTGGCCCGGATCAGGTGCCTCATCCAGCCTGAGACATGCGTGTCATCTGGCTCAATCATTTGATTAATTTTTTGTTCAAAAATAGATCAACATTTATTAAATTATTATCGCAGTTACACGTTATCAAGTTTACTAACGTTATTAAAAATATGAAACATATGAAAACATTTTTTTTAAGTTTAAGTTTTTATTTTACTTGACTTGATCGTTTAGTTTTTGTTCCGGTTTTGGCGATGACCGTCCCAATCTTTCCGGCCCAATCTGTCCGGCGCAAATCATGCGTGCCTGATCAGGGCGCCTTATTGATACCTGATAAGGCCTCTATCCGGCGCAAATCAGGCGTGCCTGATCAGGGCGCCTTATTGATCCCTGCTCAGGCCCCTGTCTGGCGCAAATCAGGCGTGCCTGATCAGGGCGCCTTATTGATCCCTGCTCAGGCCCCTGTCCGGCGCAAATCATGCGTGCCTGATCAGGGCGCCTTATTGATACCTGATAAGGCCCCTGTCCGGCGCAAATCATGCGTGCCTGATCAGGGCGCCTTATTGATCCCTGATCCGGCCCTGATGGATCCTCAGGCAGCCTGATTAGATTTCTGCTCGGGTTATGGTCTAGCATGGTAATGAAATTTACGCAACGCTAGACCATAAATTATCAACAGACGACCAACCAAAACACGAAAAATGCCCGCACGGAGAAAATTCGTGGTGCTCGTGGCAGAAGTCATAGGCCACTGTAGACTTAGATTATACCCATATGCCACCTCGATCGTATGAAGTTTTCGAAGCGATCTCTCCGATTTACAAAGAATTGAGCAGAGATGAGCTGCTTACTCGTTGCATCGGCGGCTTCACGCAAAATAGCAACGAAAGATTCAATGCGACTGTGTGGTCTATGGCACCGAAATCGATCTCCAGTGGTAAACACGTCCTTGATACCGCAGTATACATTGCTGTAGGTATCTATAATGATGGCCTATCTAGCATCATGATGCTCATGCAGAATTTAGACATGAAAATTGGGCCGAACTGCTTTCATTTCTGCGTGGAAGCAAACGATCGCCGCTTCAAATTTTCCGAAAGATCGCTCGGCGATGCTGCAAAACAGGCCCGATTATCCCTCAAATCGTCCAGGAAGGGAGAGGAGGAGGAAAACATCAACGCAGATGGACAAATGTATGGTGCAGGCATCGCAGATTAAAGGTAAACAAAAATTTCAAGGATTTAAGTGCTCGTACAACTTTAAACGCGTTTGTCTCGAAACCACTTTTTTCAAACTGGGAGGACGGATTACTCGAACACCTTTGCATGGATCGATTTGAAATTTTGATAGTAGCTTCACAATTACATTCTCTGTGGGCGTACGTAGCCGTTTTTTGATGAAATGTAAACTTTTTTTATAAACAATTTACTGCTTATTTTTTGGGCAAAAAATCGATTTATTTCTTTCAAAGTGCGCCATTTTTTCACAATTTGATAAAAAAAAAGTCCCTACGTAGTCCCATAGCGAATAATATATAGATTAGAATTTTTGTTTGGTTTTTGTTCCTGGTCTTATACTTTACGAGAAAACCGTCCTCCCGTGAAGCTATTTGTAAAAAAACATGTTTTTCATGATGGGCTCTGTCGCCGCCATTTTGTATGGACATTATAATAATTTTTTTTTATACTTTAATATGTGTTAAATAAACCGTCTCAAAAGAAATCCTATTCCTTTTTTCATACTCGCAAAATAAATTGTCAAAGTTGGGCCTTATTTTCTGCCGCTAAAGTGGTGTTATCCATTAAATATACTCGATACAAATGTATCGGGCAACAAGAACTCGATCGATACTTCGCTACAAAAGTAGCGATCTCCAACAATCGCTCGATACTTTTGTATCGAGTAAGGAAAAGTTTTTCGATACTCGATACCTTTGTGTAGAGCAAAAAGTAACGTCCGATACAGATTTTGGACAAAGCCGGCCGCAAGGACTAAGCAAAAAGAATTTAATGGACCGAATTTCAGTTTGCGATGTGCTGCTCAAACGCCATCAAAACAAACCATTTTTAAAGCGAATGATTACTAGTGATGAAAAGTGGATTGTCTACAATCGCGTCAGTTGAAAAAGATCATGATCGAATCTCGGGGAGGCTGCTCAGATAGTGAGCATGACAGAGATCAGTCATGCTCTGTATCTGTTCGGATTGGAAAGGAATCGTTTATTATGAACTGCTGCCATCCAACAAAACGATTGATTCGACCGAGTATTGCTCACAACTGTCGAAATTGGAGCGGGAAATCGATCAGAAGTGGCCCGAATTGGCGAACAGGAAGGGCGTAGCGTTCCACCAGTAGAACGCTAGTCCACGCGTTTCTCTGATAACCCGGCAAAAGTTATTGCCGCTTGAGTGGGATGGTTCGGTGTACCCACCGTATAGTTCGGTTCTTGCAACTTCAGGCTATCACTTGTTCCGGCCGCTACACAACAATTTGAATAATGTAACCATCAGTTCCCTGGACGTTCTCAAAAATCAATTGGACGGCTTCTTTGCCCAAAGATCTCAGGACGTCTATGAAAGAGGGATAATTACGCTTGTGGAAAGTTGACAGAAAGTCATAAAACAGAATGGAACATATTTAGTTGATTAAAATCGCTTTTTTTGGTAAATATTTTGCGTTTGAAATTTACTCAATTTTCGCTGCGGAATTATGCATAGACCCGATATATTTATACCGCCTTGGTCAGAAGTATTAGGCATCCTGTATATTTTCTATCCGGGCAAACAATTGAATATCTCGGTGAAAAAAAAATCGTAAACCAATTTACCACACGGGGTTTTGAAGCAGATAAAGCCGGCTTCATTTTTTTTTATTTTTGCGTTTTTTTCTACCCGGTACGTCATTTTGAAAATGCCGGTTTTTCACGATTTTCGCACTTTGCAAAATCGCTTGCTGGATTTTTAAAAATAGTGATTTCACAATTTAGTGATAAGATCTTTGAAAAGGACACCGTTAGCTTTTGTTTCATTTTTTTTAATTTTTGTGATTTTTTTTCGCTGAGTTATTTAGTTTTTCTTGAAAAAAAAACGGCAGGTTTTCGAAAAGCCGGCATCCTGCGGCGTAACTTGAAAACTATGAGATTTAGAATATTTAGTCTAAGCAGTAAAAAGTTGTATTTTGTTATTTTGGAGTAACTACATTTTTTTTTAGATATTTTTCCAGGATTTCTTCGTATCACTATTTTTGGTTGATAGTCGACGATTTGTCTCATTAATTTATTGCCGTTACTTTGAAACAAAGATATTTTTATGAAAATATCCAGAGAAGAAAAGATACAGCCTTGCCCAAAAGTATTAAGCACTATGATTTTGATAACAGCTCATGATATCTTTGTAAACAGGTGTAAAAAATGTTTCCTTTACTTTGTACAATCTTATAAACCATCTTTATAAACAGATATAAAAAAATTGTTCGAAAACGTACGTGGTGAAGCATTACGATAATTTTGTAACTAACAGTTGGTAACAGTCAATCAGCATAATGTATTATATAAGCATAAGCATAGAGCGCTCCCCTCGTACTTCACCCCCGACGGCTA
>OZ010714.1:22648875-22672061 GCA_963932345.1 Ophion ventricosus
AAAAAACAAATGTACGTCACAGTTGAGAAATTGAAAAGATTTCTCGCTTCGTTTGAAGGAATACGATTGTGACGGTTACGAGCTGTTTGTTTCTTTGTTTTTGGCGAAAAAAATGCGTGCTAGGAGCATCGGAATATTGGATCGTTCGTTCGGGAGAATGAAACGATTATTTTCGAGAGCATTCTCATTGCAGTCCGGTAGCGACGACAGTCATCGTTCCTAAAGTATAACAGCAACGGTATCCGATCGCACGATACGTGCGATAAGAGACATTTTTCCACACTGCGGAAGTTACGAAAATATACCTATATAGATATATATATATATATATATATATATATATATATATATATATATATATATATAAGTATATATATATATAGATATACATATATTTATATGTATGAGTATGTTGTGCGCAAAAAAGGTGACAAAATGAAGATTTGGGATTGCTGGCACCGTTCGTGTGATACGTCAGATTGTTAATGATCAAGCACGTTCCTGCGAATTTTTCCATATATATTCGGCCGCGGTTACTGGTAGCAGCACGGTGAAGTACTGCGGCACAATCTGCGAGACACGAGCATCTTTTTGTGTGTAAAAGTACGACGAAATATTCGTGCCAGAGAGCAAAATAAACAAACAGGAGAAAAGAAAAAAACAACCGAGCGAGATGAAGATACGATATTATTGGGCCTACTGGTGCGATTGGCCAGATCGCGAGTGAGACGAAAGCGCGCGCGCCTTACTTCGACCATCATCATCGTCTTCGACGTGCACGCACCGATCCCGTTCGAATTCTCCGGCAATGTGATTCGTTTTTTCTTTTCTATTTTTTTCTTTCCTCGACAGTGATGATAAATAAATCGCGAAAAAACTGCTGTTTCGTGAATTGGAACTGATCTTCGTACGTTTATTCGTTTCGTTTTTTTTTTTTTATTGCCACGGGAGCGAAACGCCTTTGTCGCGATTGGGTTCGCCGATCAATCGAGAAGAAGATTTCCATCGTGTGCGGTGAGTATAGGATTTTTTCTTTTTTACCAAAATAATTGTCATGCATTGATACAAATGTACGTTGGGACGCAATTTTTTTTTAAGGATTTTAATTTTTAATTCTCCCTCGTACGTCCCTGTGGGCTTTTACGGCTCCATACGTTCCACTTTCACCTTGTATTGGTCGATTTACTCTTGGCTAAGTGGTCGCCCCATTCAAGTTATGGCCAGGGCCAACGCTGCTTAATATGGGTGATCGTCGAAGCCACGAACCCACGGTCCCTCCACTACCGTGAGTTTTTTTTTCTAACGTTGATTTGCGTATTTATTCCAAATACGAATGGTCGAAGGGAATGAACGAGTCGGGACGGGAAATAAAAGTTTAATTTTTCGTGAATGCGAGGGTAATTTGAAAAGTTTTCGGCCTTTTAAAGAAAAATACATATTTCGAAGCAAAACAAAATTTATTTCTCGACGTAGTCTCCGTTCGACTCGATACATTTGGTTTAATGCTTTTCCCAACCTTTAAAACCGTTAGAAAAAAATTGATTGTTGAAGTCTGATAAAGACTGGTTTACAGCGTCTTCCACCTCGGCGTTTGACCCATATTTATTCCCCCGAGATGTTTTTTTTTCCATTTGGGAAACAGAAAATAATCGCTGCGAGCTAGATCTAGGGAATAGGGTGGGTACAGAAGCAATTCAAACTTCAGTTCGTTCAATTTTGACATCGCGACCATCCACGTGTAAACCCGAGCATTATCCTGGTGAAACAGGACTTTTTTCTTGGCCAAATGAAGACTTTTTTTTCTTAATTGTGGCCTTCAATTCATCGAGCAATGCAGCGTAGTACTGTCCGTTGATTGTTTCACCCTTTGCAAGGTAATCGATAAGAATTATTCAATGGCTATCCCAAAAAACTGTCACCATCACTTTTCCTGCAGGGAGAACGACCTTTGCCTTCTTCGGAGCTGGTTCCCCCACCGCAACCCACTGCCATTGACTGTTGTTTGGTCTCAGGCCTATGGTGGTGTATCCAGGTTTCATCGGCGGTTATCGTTCGCCGCAAAAATTCCGCCAGATTTTTTTCATACAGGCTAAGACACTAGCGCGACATTGTCCGCCCGTACGCGCTTTTGGTCGAACGTTAACAAGCGCGGCACTCAGCGCGCGGTCAATTTTCTCATATTAAAATCTTGATGTTAAATCTTGAGCACCCGTTCGGATGATATGCTACAAGCCTCAGCAATAGCCTTAACAGTCGATCGACGATCTTCCATCACAGTTCGATGCACTAAATCAACCATTTCGTCAGTTGTAGCGGTTTTCGAGCGCCCGGAACGTTTCTCGTCTAAAATGCACGTACGGTCACGTTTGTACTCGGCCACCCAATATTTGACCGCTATAAATGAAGGTGACGCTTCGCCGGATACAGAGTCGAACTCATCTTTTATTTCCGCTTTTTTCCCTTTCAAATGAAGGGACTTTATCACTGCGCGATACTCGGTTTTCTCCATTGTTGACAAACAACGTCAGTTGGCACCTTTGGAAGAGTGCCAGAGATAAAGTAATGATCAGAATGACTTGAAATTTGTACGGTTTACATGTAACAAGGCTATCTATAGGGCGGCAAATGATTTTTTAAATTATCACTTTTTATTTATAAGGCCGGAAACTTTTTAATTGACCCTCGTACATTGGGTGAGGGAGTGTGTGTGAGAGAGAGAGAGAGAGAGAGAGAGAGAGAGAGAGGAAGAGATGGATCAAGGATGAATGCAAGGGTCCTGATGTAATGAAATGATTGGCTGGGCACAATTAGCCAGATTTCGTAAATGGATCTGCAGGGTGAGGAGGGAGGAGTGGAAAGAGGGATGCAATTCGCGGATTATACCACTCCATAAACTATAGACGCGTACACGCTGTCTCTTTCTCTCTCTATATCTATATCTGTCACTCGAGATCTCGTTTTCATCCCCTCGCGAAAGCGCGCTCGTTTTTTTTATAAATGGATTAAAAACGCGGACTCGCGTTCGCAATTTACGTTTCTGCCTTAATTGGCCGGCAACTGCATGGGGTGTTAGCAAGCTTTATTTTTTTCTTTTTCTGGAGCCTCAATTTCATTTCTTGATAGCGTTCACCGGAATTCCTTTACTTTGAGAATGTTTTTCTCTGATTTCGTAGTATTTCGTGGAACAAATTCGATATTAAATGAGATATCTAACAGTCATTGATTGCGTGAGAGAAAATCCAGAATCCAGCATTGGAATTCCCGTGGATTCAGCGGTATTTTCCGATTAACGTCGTTTGAGAATTTTTTATTTAAAATTCTCCATCGGAGTTTGACGAGGCTCCGAAAAAAAAATTTCCTTTCGTGATCCTGTGCACAAATTCGTTGAGGAGACCCAACTTGCACGGACGTCTCTATAGGAAATTTGTTACGATGTTGACGGTCGCATCGCTGGAATGGAACGAAAATTCTTCTTTACTTTTAATTTTTTAATTTTTTTTATTATCCACAATCGTGTCCTGCAAATTTGATCTGCAGCTTTCCAATAAGAATCCTAAAAAAAACTTTTGAGTCTTTTTCGTTGCCCAAATTAGCAAAAATAAAAGTACGAGCCAAGAAACTTTCGTTGCGTTCCAACGATGCAAAATTCAATGTCACGAGTTGTTTGGGTCAATTGGATTCTGCACTGTTCCATAATGAATGCCGTTTGAGAACTCTTACCACGTTCGAATCGAAAATATGTGAAAAGTCATCAGAAATAATTGTCGTGCTGAAACATAATCTGCACGCTTCGTGAGGGTGTCCGTGTATGATGATATTATGTCAAACTGCAGTAAAATAAATAACCAACGATAATTAAGGGAGTATCCCTCTCTGGAAGCCCAATCGAAGGGTCAGAATGATGAATTTTTTTCTAGTAACACATTGATTGGAATAAATCAATTTTTTCCCAGCATGTTGTACACATGTTTATGGTTACAATGTAATTTTTTCGGAAGAAAATCTTTCAAAGTGTTCGTGGTGCTGCAGTTGGCGTTGTAGTCCTCCAGCGGCGAGGCCCGAAACGGCGGGATCTCTACCAGGCTCAAATGTAATCTGAAACGAAAATAAAAGAAAAATCTTTAAATATATCCAACTGGCTATGTGTTCACGATCCACTTTTCGAAATTTTGGAAAATACGAAACATGACGGCTTCTCCAAAGAAAAAGACATTTTTCTTTTGAAAAATAGCATGCTGAATTCCTTGTTATTAACAAATAGTTCATCCAATTAAAAAATACGATCGTGAATCGAAAATGACTACTGTTTGAACGCTAACTGTGCAAATTCAAGTCAATAGTGTGAAAGTTACTCAAGATATCAATCCCGCCGTGTCAAGATATGTAGTTTCGAGATAATCGCGTTCAAAGTTTTCGTACACATTTTTCACGATCTTGTGAAATATTGTCGTCTTGGCGTTAGTCAGCGATTCCGGCAGCATATAAGTGCCCTTCCTCATCATCGAGATCGTGTTGCATACCTAATCAATGCAATCTGTAGGCAGTTCGGGCCTCTTTTGAGTGTTCTTGTGCTTTGATGTCCGCTTTCGTTACACGCGAATCATCCACTAAAATCCACTAAAATAGGTGCACCAACGTCAATTTTTAGAATTTCAGGATCTGGTTGGTCTTAAAATATTTTTGAAAGTTCACACTATAACAATATGTAAAGAAGAACTATTTTTTGAAGTTTCTAGAGAGGGATACTCCCTTAAACTGGATTTTCAGTTATGTTATTCAAATCGGTCTTCAATGTATACTTTTTTTTAAACAATTAATACTTTTTTGAGATAAAATTTATAATTTTTCAATATCCACTAATTTTGTATGTCGATAGATTTCGTTTAGAAAATTTAGCGTACAGAATGCGATGGGTTCCATCAACAATCGCATCGGATTCTGTTTGATAATGTGGGAATCCTTTAGGATTCGAATTGGATTCGTACATTGAATTCCCATGGACGATCCCGATTAGAACCCAATGTACGAGCGTGGAATTTTAGTATAGGAATTCAATGCGATGAACCATTGGATCCGTATCAGGAAGTAGGGACAAGTATATGGGAATCCAATTTGATCCCGAAGACAATTTCTACATGGGTCGTCAAAGTTTAAGGATGTATGGTAGATATCGTCACTGCCAAAAGTATTGTGAAATCAATTTTCTCACTTTTATCTATGATAATTGTATGTAAACTGCTTTCTAATAATTTTATATAGTAGAAAAAGCATTAATTCATATGTCTAGACGTTATTTCAATGAAAAAAAAATTAAGTTTTCCTTGAACAATCGTAATATGTACGGGTAATCATGTCTCTGGTTTTAAGGTTATGTACAGATCATAGACGCGTGTGTAATTGTGAGTGTGAGACAAGGAGTGTATGCTCGTGTATGTGTTGCGTGGTTGCCACGTCTGATGCATCGTCTTCAGATATTGACAATTTTCTTTCCGGTTTCAATTAAATATCACCAAAATTACTTTGACCACGCGTACAAAATGTTGAGAATAGATTATTGAATGTATTTCAAACATGTGGACAAATTTACAACTCGTTCCTATGATTTTCGGTATATTTTCATAGTATAAATATCGGAGAAAGTGCTATTTGTCATAAGGCGCACGTTAAATTAGTTATTGTATAACTTTTGATGTGTTTGGTTAGTCGTCTTTAAATTTTGCACATGAACTCAGCTTGGATTTTCGAATATGTCAAATTTTGAACAGTTTATTATGATTTTCAGTTATAACCCATAAATCATTAATTAATGAGCAGCCTCTCATCGAAATAGCTGACGAATGCCTGTTTTTATTTTCTTTTTCCTTTCGAAATCTGATTTAGATGCACGAACAAATTTTGTCGTGCTTGACTTGGACAGATTTCAAACAGATAACATTTTTATTTTTTATCAAGGTTTTTTCATCAGCTAAAGACGGGTGGAATTGTTCCTCTGTGGAAAATTCGAGAAGATTATTAAAATAATTAAGTGTGGTGATCGCGCGGATTAAGATCAAAGCGAAAAGTCAATTTCGCAAATTTCTCCGCGAGTGTAAACATAAGTTATGGAAAAACGATCTTTTTCGGCGTATATATTCGCTTATGAAAACGCAACGTCTCTCTGTAAATTGATCATTGTAGTGAACACAATAGCGACTACGATTGTGAAGAGAATGGGAAAAGGTTTTTTTTTAATCAGTTAACAATCGCAGCATTTATCGTGGCGACCATTTTGAGAAAAGTCGTTCCGAGGGAAATACGTTTTTTCTCGTGATTTTACGATGATAACATGCACCGTAAACTACATGGACTTTCATCTATCATTGAGATGTGGAATGAAAATGTGTCAAAAATTAATATTAGATTTTTCTAACTCTTAAGGAGGTTGCTTAGCTATCACGTAATGTCAAAAATTGGTGAAATTTATTGAGGATATTTAACAACAGGTGTTACGACTCCGTAAAAAATTGCAAGTCATTCGTCTGCATGATTGTTGAGCAATTCATTGAAGTTAGGCTCTTATACATGAGCGACATAGGAAAAACTATACGATAACTCTGATACGACTCCCGCAACACAATAAAAACATTGAGAATTAAATACAAATAGGCGAAAAAAATTCTTGACATTTCTATGAATAATTTCGACGAAGAGTGAAGCGGTTTGTCTGCCTCGTTATCAAGATATTCTTTAAATAAAACACAAAATTTTAGTTGATTTGCGTGAAACGATAAAGCGCGCTGCGACACGTGGCAACGCTATTGTCAAGTCTGCCATTTTGAATAGGTGCCACAATTAGAAACTCACAAACTATTACTTGCTCGTTATAAATTGCATACCGCGGTTTCCTAAAGAGTGTTTAAATATTTGTTATCATTATTGTTATTTTTGTTCCGCACGATTACGGGAGAGAGAGAGAGAGAGAGTAATTTGTTTATTACCAATCAAACAAACTTGACGGATATTTGGTAGAGTACAGAAAATATTGACGCCAAGCCGTGTTTTTCTTCATGTTTAATATTTTACATTCATAATTCCTTTTGACATGAACTGTGATGTATGTGTTTCGACATAACCTTCAAATCAAATATGCGTCGTTCCTCGATTACGCATTTATTTTGCGGGCTTAATTACATTTTTTCGCTGCTTTCCATTTTCTATTTGCTTTAGCCGACGGTTGTGTTATTTTTCCCTGTGGATTTTTCGTTTACATCTTTTCATTTTCGTCGAACACAAAAACTGAATTCGCGATGGATGTTTGGCAGCTAAGCGCTTCATACTTGACGTACACTGACAGGAAAATTCTTTTGATATTAACTAGATGCGTCTATTTGATTTTTTTTACATTCGAATTAACTAGATTTTTTCGTGAAGTCAAATTTTTCCTATTGCATTCCATTATTCAACATTAGAAGACTTTTATCATTCTGCGGTTGAGAAAAATGTCTTTGTGTACATAAATAATCGCACCTGTTAATAAAAGGCACGACGGTACGTTCCTCTTTTTTCTAAATAACAGCCTTGTTAGAGAAAAAAAAGAAAAATAATTGAACTTTTTGTTCACCGCACTTTTATGTTATGAACCTATATTCCTTTCTCGTATTCGTGCGATATATCGTGCTTTATCTTTATTTATTTAATTTGAATATATTTAATATTTAAAAAGAATAGCTTGAACGAATGAAAAAAATATAATAATTGAAACAAATAGGGTCGTAATAGGCCGCGTAACAAGGAAAATACCTATTTGATTTAAGGCAGTAGTCTGCTTTAGGAGCCGAAAAAAAAGCGTTTTTTCAACAATTTTTTTGAAAGGGAAGGAAATGATTGCGGTAAACGAAATTTTGAGACGATAGTATATTATATTCAAGCTTTAAAAAACAATTTTTATTATTACAAATTATTGAAATTTGCCAAAGTTGCAACGATTTTTCTGGGGCGCCTGGAGTGTGCACTCGTAAATCGGTGCCGGTGATGGAGGTCGTGCGATGCATCTGAAACAGTGGAACCAAATTTTTTTTTAGTTTTTATAAGTTCCTTTTCTATATGAACTAAAAAAATACCGAAGAAATGACGAAATTCCAAATTTTTTCGAAGTTTGAAAAAAAAATTCACTTTTTTGAAAAAAAAAATTCACTTTAAGTTGCAAAACAAGTAATTTAAATAGTACTTTTGTCCAACTTTTTTAGTTCAAATAGAAGATAATTCAATACTGAAGCTAGATCACTTTGGTTTTTTTCGATCGGACATATATTGTTTTTACTATCGCCGGCACCGTTTTCCAAAACTTGTGAAAATGAAAACTCGAGAAAACGGGCTGTAAAGTCTGCCCGAGCATTCGCACCTGCTCGACGCTCGGCCACTAAAACTGATCTAGCTTCGAAAATATGTCGAATTGGCCTCTAAAATTTTGAACACATATTCTTGGATAGTTTTGGAATAGATTTAAGACAAAAACGAAAAATCGATTTTTTGAAGCCTGTAAAGCAGACTACTGCCTTAAATAGATCCTATTTAAATTAAATCTTTTTTTTGGCCCTGTAGAGAATGGTCACCTCTCGACTATCACAAAGGCAATGGGCTAGATAGTGAAGCATACGAGAGAAAGAGGCTTTTTTGAAATTTTAACCAACTCAAATAGACTGAACGGTATTCTTTGTTCGAGCAATCCCGTAGCTCACCCGGTAGCGTACTTGTTTAGTAACCGCTAGGTTGCTGAATCAAATCTCGCTGAACGCAATTTTTTGTTCCTTTTAGTTTTTTTCTCTCTTTTTCTAGTTTTGCTTTTCCTTTGCTTTCTACATATATTGTGAATAAAAATATTGGAATGGATGAAAATTTGGCAGGAAAAATACTGTATATTTTATTCTTACAAATTGAAAAGAAAACATACACTTATAAATTAATATTCGAAAATAAAGGCGTCCACCTTATTTTATCCTACATAAGCCCGCTGCCGGGTGAGCTACAAGCTCGCTCGAACAAAGAATAACGTTCATTCTATTTAAAATAATATGTGCACGAATGTCCTTATAAGAAAAAATAATAATTTTTTGTATGCTGTAGTATAGACATATTGCATCGAGCGATGATCTTGGCAACGCGGCGGTCGGCATTTTGAACAGAGGTATTTAGTTTTTTTTCATCTTTGTGACGAGGTTAAAAAGCGCAACGTATTTGGTTATTCGAAGTGTAATCAATAACTACAGGAACAGGGCTGGTAGTAAAATCGATGCCTAACACCAATTCAATCAAAGCACGGACTTGGAGGCACAAAGTTGAAACCCGCAGTCGGCGTTCCAAAAATTGAGTGACCAGATAGTACGCTAAATTTTCATTAAATTAACGAGGAGTGATTAAATTGTTATCTTAATTTAAAGAAAATAAAACGAATGCATTTATTGAACTTTTATCTGAACTTCTATAGAAGAAGCGTAAAAGCCATCGTCGGGTGCCACGAGTTACAGAATATTCATGACATATTTAATCAAACATATCCGTTGCGCCTTCTGTCTTATTGCAGTATAATTAGAACCCTCCAACTCTTCTTCGTGGTCTGATTTACTATCAGCCGAATCATTGTCATGAGGTTCCTCTTCATTAGTTTGCGCCTGCAGCATCCTCTGGATCCCCTTCGTCTTCCGTACTCGCGTCCTGGTCTCCATGGTTTTATTTTAATAAAAATAATTACAATTTTATAAAAACATTTATAATTTCATTTCTGTTGATAACACGCCGATTTTATAGAGATAAATGACACAAAACAATATAAATAATTATATACTTACACAGAGGAAAATATCGCAAAAATGGTGGTGTTACGCTAACCCAAGGCTCTCGAAGAATGTTCACTGCATCACTTCCAAACTATTACTGACAGTTATTCCTGTATGAACCTGCTCTAGACAGACCTTTTTTCTAATGCCATCGATTATTTCACCTCACTACCGAAACTGCTGGAATGCTAGACCCGTGAAAATTATGTGGGATTTGGGGTACCCATATGTAGGGTCCTAGGGCTAAGCAAATGCGTTCCCTTCTTACCGTCTGCCCCGTAAACACCTCGAGCAACCTCTTTAAGCGGGTGACCGTCACGAATTTCAATGCATCCCGTGCATAAATACTGTCATGGATACAGTCCGATTCGGACTAGGATCCTGGTTTCTCAATCGGGATACAGTTTGGATCCCGAGATCCAAATTGGATTCCAGTCAGGATCCTAATCCGGAACTATTAAGAACTCGTAGTCAGAATTCGAATAGAAACTTTGCATAAGATCCAGGTTAGAATCTCGAACTTCTAGAACAAGATCTAGTTCGACATCGCATTGGATCCCAGGGATGAATGTAAAAATTACCCGGAGTTACCGATGCGTATCAGCTGGAGACGCTGGACGTTTTCTGAAATCATTTATTCAAGGATCTGAAAAAGATTAGGTAAAAATTCGTACTACAGTTTAAGTGTCAAAAACTTATTTATTTTAATAACAGCATTTATAACAAATTTTTCTGAATTTAAGAAAAAAAATCGAAAAAAACAATATATAGACCTTGAAAGACTTATAGTTCCTGGAGAAAAGTGATATAAGTTTGTTTATTCTAAGTAATTATATTTAAATTAAATGGAGATCATGCGAACTAAGAAAATATGTATTTAATTTGCTAAGAAAAATGTATTTAATACGTATTTCGAATTCTTGCCACCACGTCTCCGCCTTGTGCTCCGTAGTGAGTGCCATCAGGATTTCGATGAGGATACTGCTTCTAGGCAATCCGTATCATATCCCGATCGGGATCCGATCGGAATTTAGGTATCCCTAAGAAATTTCTGCACGGAATCGTTTTTTTTTAAATTATGTAAAGCAGCCATTACGTGCACTTCACGTATAATTTTGCAAGGCTCGAAAGAATAAAAAAAAGATACCAAAATTGTATCAATAAATTGCTCCAATATTAACAAAAAAAAGGAGCACAAAAATTCAATCGAGCGCGAAAAACGTTTATATCGATCTCACGAGAGCGGTACCGTCGTATATGTTTCTTCCTCCGAACCTAGTCACGCACACACATGCACACGTCTCCAAAGGAATACCATACAATAGTGGCACGTTACATCGCGAACGGGGTGCGGCGATAAATTAGAGAACAATTAGTGCTCGTGATTCAGTTAATATCGGTGTTTTATAAACACGGTAAATGGCAAAGGACTTTTCGCGTTGTCGTCGAGGTACATGCCGAAGCCACTTATTGCGCATACACAAGGGCCTTGATATACGTGCCCTCGTCGCTCGCTTCCATTATTTCAAAGATTCGAGTACTCCTCGCTCGTAGCTCGAGTTCACTCAGCTTAGGCATATAAAACAATACGCGCGCAAACGAACACACAGACACACACACATACACATACTTGTAATACCTGCAAGTCTCCATGCACTCCTGCCGTACACAACATTGACGGATCCCCTGCACTCTTATCCATGAACACTCTCGTTGTGCATAAACTTACATGCGTAATTTGCACATACACCCCTAAAATCGCGTTTAATTATTAAACAGCAGAGTGGGCCCTTGTGTCCTCAAAAGAGAAACGTTGCCATTCGCCAACAAGAACAAACAAAAAATCGTAACAATAGTCAATCGAAAATCATCATACGACGACGAATTTTTCGTACACTCATATACATACCTACGCATTATGATCGAAATATACAACTACATAGATACGTATGTGTGTGGCGAAAATTTCGAACGTGTAAGATTTCAAGAGCGAGAAATACGTTCGAGTACTTGGCGTAGCCTCCGTGTCCAGCCAAACATACATACATACATGTATGCCTAACCTATGTACATGTATAGGGCTATAAGGGTTGAGAAAGGGCGCCGAGAGCACCGGGCCGAACACTCTCGAGAAGGGGTCTTGTAGTGTTTCGCGTTATAAAAAAAAAAAGATCTGCTCCTGCTTAAAGGGAGTTGCGTATACTAACGTACGAGCATCGACACGTAGAGACACAGACAAACACATGTAGGCACTGCAGTAGAGAAGTGCAGCCTAAGGATGTGTATATATATATATATATATATGTACACAATCATCCATTCTCGTTCTCGCTCTACATGCTTCTCCCTTATTTATAGAGAACTGCAAACACACTTGGAAACCGGGCTTTCGCTTGGTCTACCGGGAAATATGTTTTTTTCATACATTCAGTACTCCGTATACTTTAGACTTTTAGGGCTGATGGACTATGGAGATTGGTATGCCAATGAATATAGCTATTCGACCACATTTCGGATTTTCATTTCCTCCTTCATTGCAATCCTTTCTTCGTAGAAAATGCATTGGCTAGATAAAAAATCGTGACCGCAGATGGTACGGATTATCACGTGCGCGGATGTACATTTCTTTTTTTTTTTACCGAAGATCGTAACTTATTGATAATGAGCACCTGCTGTCTGAGTAACGTCTGAGTAACAGCACCTGCCTGTCTGAGTAACGTGCTAGTAATTGGCTTGCCCAATTGAGCTCATACGAACTGACTAATAGCTGACTCGCTACGAGCTAGTAATATTCTAAATGTTTTGTCATCCAGCCCTTGTCGATTTACTGCTCAATCGTTTTTAACTATAGATGTCGCTGCAGTATAATATAAATGCCATCTTGTAACTAGGCCGAACTGGACTAGTCAACCATCGTTACGTATAAGAAAGTGAGGTGAGGTTATGCGACTACACGTACTATCATCTGGCGAATGGCTCATGGCTGGCTAGCCAACTTGAGTTTCAGATGGCTTTGCGAATGAACAAAGTTCTCAAGTGGGTATCTCGCCATGACCTAGCCAACATTAGCTAAATGCGGCGATGCACCCCTTGGCTAGTCACTGCCTAGCCGAACTTGATTGCAGATGTCGCTGCCTTACGAAAAAAATACCACCTAATGACTAAGTCGTACCGGGCTAGTCAATGATCGTCACTAATGACAGAGTCAGGTTATGTGGCCACATGTAGTTCCATTGAGCGATTGGCTCATGGCTGGCTGAGCAATTTGAGTTACAGATGGCGTTGCGAATGCCAACAAACATCCTCAAGTGGGTATTTCGCGATGACATAGCCAACACTAGCCAACTGCGCCTATGTTCTCTTTCATTAGCCACTACCCAGTCGATCGTGATTAGTTTATACAATGTTTATATCGCTATTAGTACTTTATATAATGCATAGCATTCGTTGCAGTAACATCATGCTCATTAATTTATCACTAGACAGAATAGTTGTTTGGATAAATACAATTTGAGGTTATGTAATGCTATGCGAATACAGCTGTCAGTGCACAAAAAAATGATCATTCTTATAATGTTATTAAAGTTTGTTAATCCACCCATTTCTTCATAACGCTACTTTGTGCATGTGTAGACGATGCGAAATTAATAAATTAACCAAGTAGAGCTGGTTTAGTGGACAACGTCGTGGATTTATCACCCAGAGGTAGCGGGATCGAAACTACCTCACACGTAAGCATTTTTCTGATATAATTTCAAATTAATAAATGAATATATTTGCAGCGCAAATATCATAACCAGAAATTGCCAAGTAAGGAAGAAAACCGTAAAGTTTCGCCGTCATATAAATAATGTGAAAAAAAATGTTTGCATATTATCTAGAGAAAAAATATTATACAGCTGCGAGATATTTTTTTTGTTATCAAGTCACCACCTAATTTTTTGTACCCAGTCACTAGACGATGAAAGCGTTACAATACTAGAAAGTTACTAGCTAATACGGCTAGCTATTGGCGATTTGAAATATAATTTTACTAGCTCAGGGCTAGACGGTGATGAGCTGTCCTTGGGGAATGTTTACATATACGAGGTGTGTAAATTAAGTAATGAGACTGATTTTGTTCAATTCTTTTTTATTCGAATAGAATTACAATTTAATATATTGTCTCCCTCAAAATAACTTCCTTGGAAAGCCACACAGTGGTGGAGACGGTTCATCCAATCCTCAAAGCAGTGCTGAAACTCGGATACTGGAATAGCCTTCACGTGGTTGGTTACAGCCGTTTGAATGTTTTCGGGTGTCCCAAAATGACGTCCTTTAAGGTGATTTTTCAATCTCGAGAAGAGAAAGTCACATGGACTCAAGTCAAGTGAATGAGGAGGCTGAGAAGCCACAGGGATGTTTTCACTGGCCAAAAACTCTTTTATTGAAATAGCTGTGTGATAAGGCGCATTGTCGTGATGCAAGACCCAGTCGTTCTGGATGTTTGGTCTTACACGCATGTCCCTTTTTCGAAGTTTTTCAAGAACCTCTCGGTGAAAGTGTTGATTGACCGTTTGCCCTTGAGGCACAAACAATAAATTAATCGGTTCTTGTAGATAAAGGCCTTCCACTACGTGATTCATCTTCAGTCGACCCTCTTCCTTCTGAAAATGCCTCAAACCACCGAAAAACCTGGGCCCTTGACAAAACACTGTCTTCGTAGGCCTGCTGAAGTTTTGCAAAATTTTCCGTTACACTGTGCTCAAGTCTGAAGCAAAACCTGATATCACACCGTTGCTCGAAATTGATGTTACGCATTTTTAGGTCACACTAGAAAAAACGGTTTTACGAAAAAAATCACTACGGGCAACCAAATGACTCTAGCGGGTTTAAACTCGTACTGAAGGCGTATCACATTTCCACCTGTCGCCCCTCCAAGTCCCGCGTCCCAAGTGTTGCCAGATCGAACGCTACGTTGCCAGTCTGATTACTTAAGGTAGTAGTCTCGCCAAGGCGTTTGTCTATAGATTTTTTATTTTTATTTTGAGGACTCATCCATCACACTATTAAATGATTACCTGCAATATTTCAAAAGGATTCACCGTTCGTTCTTGAGATATTGGCAATCAAAGATTTCATGGCTTTACACATGTTCTTATGGGGAGCAGTGGAAAATTTCACATTTCGCGCAATAGCCGAAATTTTTGTACAGATTTTTTTTCTTTCTCAATTACATAGGAAGATATGACGAAGTGGGTAAAAAAAACATGAATTTTAACCGTCTATTTTCAGAGATATAGCGATTTAAATTAAGCAGTGTCTTGCAACGCTAGCGCCACGAAGCGACTGGAGCAGACTAGAACTAGATTACAGTCGTGTGTGCATATCCGTATACGTAGAGTATCTACGTACTAGTAGCCGGAATGGATAGTCTGATACAAAAGTGAGGATTAGGTAAACATTATATTAGGCGTTTTCATCATTACTTTATAAGTTTTTACATCCCGATAAGATGTAAAACCTACATTATAAGGATATTTCGCAATATTTCGAAGCTTTCATCGGTTGAGCGGAGAATAAACATTTCAACGTAACTGTGGCGAGACTACTACCTTAATTTACACAACTGGTATAAATTTGACAAGGACATTTTAAAACCTTTGTTCGTAAATGTTGGTAATCAGAACATCTGAATGCTTTGGAGACAGTGCCCAATTTTTTTTTAAACAGATCGTTAATTTTACACCCTGTACGGTTCTCGTATACGAATAGCTTCAAAATCACCTTCTCCGTACATATATACGTATGTGGATTCCTTTTATAGAGGTAGATATGAGCATATTCAAAGGTCTATTCTCGACGACACGCAAACTATCTCGACTCTCACCTTGAGCCTATAAATTAGCATAGGTAAGCACCGTTTTATAAGCCAACATTTTCGGATCCTTATCCTTACCTCGTTCCTATTTTCCAAAATGCCTAGGACTCTACCGACCTATTTCCTAATACTTCTATACGAGTCGGAATATAAAAAAATGTGGTCCAATGCCGCTCGTCCGCTTAATCGATATCTCGGAGGGAGTTTCCTCAAATATTGGCAAAGGACGTGAAGGAGATGTTGAAAAGATACGTGGATGTGTAAAGAAACCCAATAGACGTGTGTATCGTGGCAGAACTCGCAGTGTTCTACACACCCGTATACATCCTTATTCTCGTGGAGTTTCCGAAGCGGCGGGAACAGCGCATACACGTCCCCTTTACAAAACGGAATCCCTCGGAATTTCTATAGCGAATAATCGGAGACAGCTGGTATGACGCCGGTATACCGGTATACTATGTATGCATTACACACGATTTCACGTGTACGTCTATAGAGCACGATGTGAAATCAAGTAGCGTAATAATGCTCGCGTCCGGATCTTTGCCCTGTATACGTTCCGCATACAGGCCCGAGTGTACACGTGATTTTTTGTGTAGTGGGACTAGGGCAGCGCGTATTGAACCTTCTAGGACGGATCGCGAGAACGACGAATCTTACTGGTATCAAAATTGTAGCCTGTGAATTCGATTTTTCAAGCTGAAGTCAAGCTAGCGGACTTGGAATACGAAGCTTAAATGATACGAGTGTCATTTGAAAAGTTTCCGGCCTTTTGAAAAAAAATAACATATATTTCGAAGCAAAACCAAATTTATTTCTAGACGTAGTCTCCCTTCAACTCGATACATTCGGTCCAATGCTTTTTCCAACCTTTCAAAGCGTCAGAAAAATCTACAGATATTACACAAAGTGAAAATATTTCACGGCATTGAAAATGTTATCAGACTTTTCGGGTGATAAAACAACGGTACATGCAAATAATATAAGTTTCTCTCTCTCTCATATTCTCACTCTCTCTCTCTCCATCCATCCATCCACCCATCCGTCACATTTTCTCATTTTCATATTGTCGCGTTTTCACATTTTCGCATTTTCATATTTTCGCATTTTCACGTTTTCGCATTTTCACATTTTCGCATTTTAAGATTTTCACATTTTCACATTGTCACATTCTCACCCTATCCATTCATCCATCCACCCACCCACCCTCTCTCTCTCTCTCTCCCACTCTCTCAAACTGTAAATATAATTATCATCCTGATAACATTGTAATGTTCACATCAAAATTGAAACTTACCATTTATAACCATAAACGACTCTTCATGTAATGCAACATTTTTCAACCAATCACAGGCACTCAGCACGCCACAGCTCGCCCCACTCTGCTACAACACAGCGGCCGTGGAGTAGGGGTAGCGTTAGTTTCGTGTAACATCCCGCTAAATCAGACCCCCTATATACATCTTTTAGCATTTTCAATGCTAAAATTGATTGTCTATACTCGAAAAATACTGGTTGACAGCGTCTTTCACCTCAGCATTTGACCCATAGTTTTTTTCCCTGAAAGTTTTTTCAAATTGGCAAAAAGTAAAAAGTCGCTGGGAGCTGGATTCATTTTTCGACCAAAAAAAGCATATTAATCACTTGTTATAAACGAATGGATGAACATAAAAAAACATTCGATTATACGATAGAAAATGGTATAAGCAATGCTCTGTCCGAATTTGTAGTCAATCAGACGAATAGATTTCGACATATGAAACATAGTTACGAGAAAAAAGAAAAAAGTTCGCCGTAGTGCAGTTGGCAATCTGATCCTTCACAAAAATCATTATAATGCGGTCAATTTTTTGAATTTTCACAAAATCTCTGTTGTCAATTAAAATTGAGATCCTCGGCTATAAAACTAGGTAATAAAAAAATCGTTTTTTAAAATCGTTTTTTAGAAACCTCAAGCTTATGCAGACTCATTAATACAATATGAGACTAAAATCCATTCCTACCATACACGCATGAACCAAACTCGGTGAAACCGTCTCTCCCTCTGTAGTTAGGTGCACAAGCCACTACACAGCTAAGGGGGTAATCTATCCAAGTATTGGCCCAGGTCAATTCAGCTTGACACGATAGATCGTCGCAGCCGCACCCCGACTATGGACTGAAAGAAATGTATGGTGTTTTCAACATACTTTAACTATACTTTATATTTCCATAGGGGGACAATAATACTTTATAGCCATAGTTGCTGCCGGAAATAAAGTCCTGCTTATTGGTATTTTAGCAGTTATATAAATTAGGCACATACGTTGACTGCAATCGCCAATCTTACAAGCATACGTTCATTGTTCAATGCCATTTAATAGGTTTTCATAAAATGGATATTCCCTTGTAGAAATTTGCGACAGCAAAAGGTACTGCTCCTTATCTGCCTTTCCTATATAATACCAGGCCATAGTCAGACCGTCCAACGTGGGCCAGTCTCACCATGCAGCAGGTTTTAGGCCAGATCCGCCGTCCCCTTTCTCGGGAACTGATCAGGAACTGACGAAGAAAGGGATCAGAAAATCGCCGTAAAATGCCGAGAAAAGTGATAGTCTACCGACGGGGCCATGATAAATAAATCGGCGGACAGATAGAGTAATGATCAGCTACTGGAAAAGGGCTTTTGACGATATACTCAAGTAAAATAAATAGTATCAGGTCGTATTAACTTATTATTCCACAAGTATCACAAAATCATAAGAGCATGTACAGGCTGTGAGCATAGCGCTTCTGTTCGTGATATAACAACGGGTGGAAGTTTCATCGTTGTAGGTACCTTGGTTACGCGAAGCACTTCGCTCGAAGCCACCTGGCCGATTGTTGGCGAAATAAGTACGGGCAATGTCTTTCCGGCCAAAACATTTATATATCCTGACAAGGTGACGTTGATTTTAAAAACCACAAACCACCTCCTTTACTTTTTGTTTTATTTAAAAATCAGACGTATTTATTAATACTTGTAATACCATTATTTATAGTGAGCATTTTTATTCTCGTAGATTATCATCGATGAAATAAATGCTTATAATTGTGAATACGAGTACAACAGATGTTTTAGTTTCATCCTAATCAATTATAAACTTGATCTTTGATGGGGTGAAAAGCAATGCAGCTTCAGACAGTTATTAAAGTTTCACTTTTCGGGAAATGTCAATGTTCTGTTCGGCTATGCATTAGGTGAAAGTGTACTTGCTCGCAATGTATTTCACCCACAACATTGTAATTTCCGAATATAGAGTGTAGACCATAAAAAAAATGATTGATCTTTCTGGTCCGTTTCATGAAAGGACCCGGTCAGGTGAATCGGGCGAGGCAAGCTCGGCCCGGGTCCGACGCACAGTAGAGAATGCCCGGTCACATTACTGACCTCCTCTATGCATGTGTGTCCTATAAGAACAAAAGGGTGAACTACAAGAATAAGTGTCAAACTGATATCCTATTTTTGTAATGCAACAAACATACTATGTAACCGTTTGTATAAAAACGCGTGGTTATTAAAATTCCTAAGCCGTATTTCCTCCAGCTGCAAATGATTAACGTCTTAGCTATAAGTAAACATTACCATGATTTTTTTTCGATAAGTCACTTTTCGTAAGGTCTTTTAGCAAATTATACTCGACAAACGTTAATGTTAACAATATGAATTGTACAAACTCAAGGGGGCACAACCGAGTATACGGCGAAAAAAATTGGTGAATTTTGCGAATTATTATGTCAAAAACTATTTATCTGATTTCATTCAAGTTTGTTTTGTTGGAAAGTATAAATATTGAGGTATATTGACAATTTTTTAAATAAATATATATCGACTGGGAGCCCTATTATTGTGGCCGGCGTAAAACATGTTCCTCGCTGGCGAGGTCTACGGTCCCCATGATTGCATGCAGTCGGTTGATCTGAAACAACAATGACGGAAACATTTTAAAAATATAATGTATAAAGCCCTTCGCATCGTAGGATTTTTAAAAAATATTTTTTTTCACAAAATGGCGCCTTATCGAAATTCACATTCATTTTTCAACCTGAATTTCCGACCTTTCTGGCTTGATAAAAAAATAGAACTGAGCAAGAAGAAAATTCTACGATGCGAAGGGCTTTATACATTACATTTTAAGAATCTTTTCGAAATTTTTGTTTCAGATCAACCGACTGCATGTGGTTATGGGGACCGCCTGCGAGGGACATGTTTCACGACGCCACAATAACAGCGCTCCCAGTCAATATATATTTATTTAAAAAATGGTCAATATACCTCAACATTTATACTTTCGAATAAAACAAACTTGGATGAAATCGGACAAATAGATTTTGACAAAATAATTCCCAAAATTCACCTATTTTTTTCTGCCGTCTACTCGGGTGTGCTCCCTTAAATAGTATAGTAGAAGTTTGACCTGAACAAAACCTGAACAGTATACACCATAGTTATAATAGATAGTCAAACACGCCACCCAAATCGCATGTTTACCTCAATCAAAATGTCTCCTCTGAACACTCATAGGACTTATTTATTTTATAATGCACAAGCCGCCAGCCTCCGTTGAACCTACCAAACCCCATTTGCCGAGTTCAGCGCCATGAAGAGGCCTCCATTCGGTCCAGTGAGCCTCTGTTACTTCTCCTAAACCTTCTATCGACCCCCAGTTTTGGTGGAACATACAAAACACAGGCCTCCTTAACGTTTTCCTTAACGGATCTCAAGTCCGTTGCCTCGACCCCTCCTAACCTGCTTTGAGCCCAAATTCGATATCTCTTACATGAACTCTCCATTGTGGCCTGATTGGTAACCCGTTGGATGACGAAATAAATACGTTTTCGCTGAATGGAGGTTCCGGAGGGTCTACAGTGCGCCTACAGTAGGTTGAATGGAGCACCCAGAGGGTTTACAGTGCGCCTACAGTAGGCTGAAAGGGGGGGGAGGAGAAGGTTCTGCAGGAGCGCTTCAAGTAGGTCGACTTGGCGTTTCGCAGATTCAGTTGCGCTCTGCATTAGCCTCCTTTGAGTGACAATGTCCAGTTTCTGCCATTCGGGAGGTTCATCGGAGGCCCTAACGTATTGGTATTCCAAACATTCTACCCTCGTTTAAGTACCCGTTAATCCGCTATCGTCGATCTCTGCTCGGAGAAGTGGCCTTTATTTTGCTGGTTGAACGTGGCTCGAAAATTTTGACTCAGGTAGATATACTCTTCGCTTATAGTTTTGCTCACCATATTTGAGTTGTCAATAAACTATAGGGAATTTTACTATTCCCACTTTTACCATAGGTGTTTGTTGTAAATGTTACTTTTCTCTCTATTTATTCTATACTGTGGACAATCGCCATAACTTCTTTTCTTATCAAGCTTCGGCCATATCGCATTGAAGTTTCCCACGAAATTTTCCTTACACGTAAAATCCATTCCAAATGATTGAAATAAATGATTGGAAGCTCACTCTGTTGTGATCTGTTGTAATACAAAGGTGTGAGATTCAAGGCGTGAGTATAAGGCGCACTTAGGATCGGCCGCTGGTGGCTCAGTGACGTCCGGAGGGTCAGGGGTCCTCTGAGAGCTTCGCGATATCCATCTCGCCGTAGTTAGTCGTAGTCGTTGTCGTTTTCCCGGGGCCCGAGGCGCGAAATATACGAGCGCTCGTATAATACTTGGACGGTGGGCGGCCATAGTTGCGAGGAGTTTCCGCTTCGAGGTTCGCGTGCAAGCTTGCCTTGTAGGCTTGCCACGACGATAAGAGAAAGAGAACACTGACTTTATATCCGTATCCATGAAATCGCACTTTTCCATACTCGTTGGAAAAATTGCCGGTAACCTTACGAGAATTTTCAGACACACGCGTTCACTATTCGTATCGCGAATAAAAAAAGGTTCAGTGACGATCTTATGATCGAGTACATTCTCTAGCTATCTCGAATGCACCCCCAACGCCAGGCGTTGACGTCATTATCTCATTTTTTTTCGAAATCACTGAAATGTCAAAAATTTCAACGTCCATCCCCACCCCTTACGTTTATCCATGGCACGGAAACTCGCGCAGGGGTGACTTGCGCGACCGTAAATTACGAGAAAGTTATGACAAACAAATTTCTTGGCAATACGCGAGGGTTTACCCTCGTTTCAACCCCCGCCCGAGCGATGTTCCGCTTCGCGCGTTACGTTCACCCGCCGCAGTATCTGTCTACAAATAACTAAACCGTTCACAAACACCTCGGATATCCGCGCTGGTGGTCAGGCGTATTCCAAACGAGGGACAAAATCGACACGAGCTTCACGGGGTCTGGCTCCGCGACTTTATTTCAAAGCAGTTTTCTAGTCTCAAGGCCTAAACTTCGGACTTGATAACAAAAAAAAACAAAGAAATGTTTTTACGATCTATTTTTCAGTCTTTTTAATGATGTTTCAAGAAGTTACAAAAAAAAATGTTTGTGCAAAAAAAATAAAAATTGAAAAAATTATGGGCCTCTAAATATGGTTGTGAAAAAAAAACTTGAGGCAGTTGACACGAATCCAAAGCCCCCGCACTGCCAAAAAATTTTTTTTAATTTAAATAGGATCTATTTAAATCACACAGGTTTATGCCTTGTCTCGCGGCCTACTACGACCCTATTGGTTCGAAATATATTTTTTTATTTGTGCAACTTATTCTTTTTAAATATTGAATATATACAAATTAAACAAATAAAGATCAGATTCAAATTAAATAAATAAAGATAAAACACGATATACCGCACGAATGCGAGACAGGAATATAGGTTCATGACATAAAAGTGCGGTGAAAAAAAGTTAAATTATTTTTTTTTTTTTTTCACTAACAAGGTTGTTATTTGGAAAAAAGAAAGGTATCGTCGTACATTTTATTAACAGACGCAACTATTTATGTATAAAAAGATTTACAATTTTCCTCAACTGCAGAATGTTACAACAGTCATCTAATGAAAACAAAGCCTTAGATTTTTGAGAGACTGAATCGTGTACTATTTTTCCGACTGTCTCTTTTGTCCTATCCTATCAGATGAAACCAAACCGCAGATTTATTACGAATAAATAAAATATTTAGTTATTAGACGATATTAAATAGATCTTGATTTGAATAAATAAATATATTTAAAATGAATCATTTCAATAATGGAATGCAATAGGAAACATTGATTTCACGAAAAATCTAGTTAATTCAAATTAAAAAAATAGACGCATCTAGTAAATATTAAAAGAATTTTTCTGTCAGTGCATTCATCTGAAACAGCAATAAAACAAATTTTTTCGATCAATAAGAATGCCATTATAACAGGTACCAAAGAGAAAAAAAAACATTTCAAATGACGACTGTCTGAAAACAAGTTAATTTTTCACCCTATATCTTTTTTTTCTCAATTCGCCAAATAAGGTAGCAAAAAAGTTTCACCTAGCGAATTTCTTCATGGATCTCACGCCACGACGAGTCTATTTTATCCAGCGACGAAGTCGTGGCACGTGAATACA